>QXVZ01023198.1:0-17298 GCA_008931825.1 Phallusia fumigata | reverse complement strand
CCAGAGAGCTTGTATGTAGTGAATACATTTTATTGCAAGGGGGGGGGGAATCGCTGTTGTCATCATCAGTGCAAAATAACGAGAAGCCTAAATATATTCACTACATACAAATCCTTTGGCAGTAATGTGTTAGGAATGTGTACAGGCATTAAGTGGTTACAAAAGGCGATAATTGCAACAAAGGAATCTAAAAACTTGAACACTTGCTTCTGTTGACTTTATTGTGCCAAGCATACTATTTTTCTCTCCACAGTTGTTCTCTATGTCATCGGTCTCGCCATCTACTTACATGGAAGTCTGACCACTATAGACGTTGGATGGGGTTACTGGTTGGGAATCGCAACTCTAGCCGTCGCTCTGACGTCGTCCATCGTCTCGCGACTCATGTCAATCTTTTTCAAGTGACGTACATTGCTCTGCTGCGCCGTCTGGCGGCTACGCTTTAAAGTCAAACTTTTGCCAAAGATGAACAATGCGTTTTGAGCCGTCTGGCGGTTGTGATTTTCTCGACACAATTTAACAATCGATTCCCATTGCTCTGCTTGTCTAGCGGTTATATTTTAGCTTTATGTTTTCAGTGACTCACATTGCTCTGCTACGCCGTCTGGCGTTGGCGTTATCGGCATCCCTTAAAAAATTACTAACCAATTCTGGTATCATTTCTGTTATTTCCGAAAAGTATTTTTTTTCTCATGCTAAAATAACAAAACCATTTTGATTCTTCAGTCCTTGGATGTTACAAATGTACTGAAGCACCATTGTTAGCATTCCTGGACCAAAAAAACTGTTGTAGTGACCTAAAATACTAATGCGTCATCTAGCGGTTGTATTTTTCAACATGAATACACACGTAATATATACATCGTCTGGTGGGTCTGTTTTGTATTTTTATTTGCAATGCTTATTTACAGTGCTCTCTTGTACGTCCTGGGGGTTATAACTTTTTAACCTCTACAGCCACGTAATGCACGCATGACATGAAGATCGATACCCTATAGGCTTAAATAGCTCAACATCTTCACAATGCAGTCTTGATTAGACAAAATACAAGTCCAGTTTATTCCTGAACTGATTGGAACCTTTTATTCCAGCAACGCTTTTAAAATACACACAAGGTTGGGCATATGTATTACAAGTCCAGTAAAAGACTTGTTAGTGATAATCATGTTTCGGAAAAAAACGGATTTTGGCCTGCGTCGTCTTCTGGTTGGCGTTCTTCGTCGTTGAACCAATGAACCGAACCAGACCACGTGAAGCAAAACTGATGTCTCTTGCAGTAGATGCACAGGAACCTGCCTAAACAACGTACACAATACTATAAGCAGGCTGGCAGGCGAAATTAGAAATACAAACCCAGACAGACGTAAGGGACAGATAGACAAACAGACAAAAAATAATAAGTAAACAAGCATAAAAAAACACATCAGTCGGACAGTCGGACAGTCGGACAGTCGGACAGTCGGACAGTCGGACAGTCGGACAGTCGGACAGTCGGACAGTCGGACAGTCGGACAGTCGGACAGTCGGACAGTCGGATAGTCGGACAGTCGGACAGTCCACCAACTAACGAAAAGACGGATATGTAACCAACAACGAAACAAAAAGATAAATAAAAAAACAGGCTCAAAAACCAAAATAGCACAACAGACGGACCGAAACATTAAAGAAAAAAGCCAAAAAATCTCAATTATACCAATAAAATAACAAATAAATGAACTAAAAAGGCAGAAGACCCAAGTACCGACAAACAGCATAAAACACATAACAGACAATAACTATTTACCGAATGCTGATATGTTGCTTGGGCAGTAACGACGACAGTAACGTTTGCAAAACCAAGGTCTGTTCGCCTGGAAAACAGTTTGCACATTCTTGTAGACGAACTTACAATACAATTTTCGATTCAGTAATAAAAACAACGACTTACCATCGACACACTAACACAGAGAAGTAACAGAAACAAGACAGTTGGCTTCATTGTTTTGCCTGCAATTGACTTACTAGTCTTTTACAAATTTTTGTTGTGAATTTGCACAAGACAGTACACAAAGTCTGCCAGTAGGCGTATTAACGGAAGTAATAAAGTGATACTACTAATAATCAACGCTAAGTCAATCATGCGGAGATAAAACATATTTAAAAACAAGATTTGCGCCATGATTTCTATTGATAGCACTGGTTCGATTTCTATGTCACAGATGTATGCATCAATTAAAATACAGTTTGGTTCAAAACAATGAGAATGTAACAATTTATGAATACGAATTAGATTTGACATACTGAGACTAGTGTAAATTTTGTGCCATGATTTCTATGGTTGGTGCTGGTTTGATTTCTATTTCTGTGCATCAAGCAGTTTTATTTTTACGAAAACTATTGAGATTGTAACAATTTATAAAAAAACTTAAATCAACATAATCAGCCGAATACACTATTGGGGAAATTTAACTATCTTCAGCAGGTCTTTAAATGGCTCGTGGCCTTAACAACATTTCGTGAGCATAATTTTATGAAAACAGTTAATGGCAATGATAAATATACTCAAGTGATTGCAGCAAATTTTTTGAAGAAATTTTAACGTGAATTTTACGGGTTCGGAGTGACCCACTGTTTGTGGGCACGTCCCAACTTACAATTAAACTATAAAAGATAAACTTTGGGTTTTTTACACCTTGCATTGGCGCCTTGAAACTATCCGACGAGGTTTCTTTCTGTGTTTTTTTTCTGTCAAACGGCTCTCTAGTTCTACTAAACTAGATTATTTATTTGAACCACCTTAGGAGGCCCAACCAACGTTTCCACCTCGATTTTCTCACAATGCACCAAACTCATTTTCTTTAAAGCCCCGGCCACATAACGTCTTATAATTACGGTGTAGCTGCAGCGCGTTCAGCCTTGATCCACCAATTGTGACCTTTATTATTTGCGCCATCATACCCTCCTAACGTTGCGCAGCTATTTCCGGCTTGGTGATTGATTTAGTGCAAATGTGCCTCTATGTTTTCTTTCACCAAGCGAAATAAACTCAACTCAAGTACAAAGTACAGAAACTCTTGGCTACTTTATTAAAAACTGCACAAAAAGGACTGTACAGAAACGAGCAAACCAAACACTTTCTACCAAGTTGAACTACGCACTGTACATTGGTAAACAGCAAACGAAACAAGTGTTAGTCAAAGCTGTCCTCCTCCCCATTTGGATCATATGCGAGGTTTCGTTGCATCTCGGGATCCTCATCACGGTTTCTCGGTGGGTTCCGATCTTCTTCCTGATCACGTTCTTGTCTTCTTTGTCCCCTCCCGGCTTCGATATGAGGAGCTTTGCATTTCCTTTTTAAATCTAAAGACAGAACGGTTTGACGGCGTTAGGTGTGGTTTCAAATAAACAACAAATTGCACATATGTGGAGGCTCAGTGGTTCGCAAACTTTTTCTAAAGCATTTGCCCTTTACTTGTTCGGAACATTTCTAAGTAGACAAGAAGTGATATAAAGTAATAACGAAGGTTTGGAACCTAGAAGACTACATTTATCATGAATAACTTAACTTTAGATCGAAAATTCCTTCCCTGAGAACATTCTTTCCCGGTTGGGAACCACTTGTAAAGATAGAAGTGCATCAAAAGGTAATGGATTAAATCTCGCTGTATCGAACACGGAACTTGTGTGTCAGCGTAGGAACCAGATTATTTTGATGTATATATTGTGGCCGTCAAATCAAAAATGTAAAATATTAGACGTTAAAAATAGCCATAAGCATACCACAAAGAAATATTTCTCACCTGTATAAACCACGAAATCATAGTGCCAAAGGAATATGAGAAATACAAGGCCGATCATGTGTAAAAGAGCATTGTACCCGAGTGGAAATACTGTTTCAAACTTCGGAGAGTCGGACAGAGCTGGAGAAGATTCATCTGTGGGTTGTTGAAAAACTTTGGCAAAATTGGAATAGTATAGACTTAAAGTCAATCCACACCATGTGCAGAAAATCACCCAGCTTGAAAAAACTGAAACGTAAAATGAAATTTCCTTTCATAGTTTCATGTATCTATGTGGGTTTACGATCAATAAAAGCGTGCAAAATTGAGTATATAACAAGCGCTATGGTTGACTGCACTAAACTTGTTAGGAAACCCGCTTTAAGCGTGCAAAGTCGTGCATGTAACAACTGCTATGGTTGACTACACGAAGCTCGTTAGGAAACCCGCTTTAAGCGTGCAAAATCGAGTATGTAACAAGCGCTATGGTTGACTGCACGAAGCNGATGAAGGACTCTACAGGCAGTACCACTTACAAGTTTCCCATGGTTCCTTGTAACCAGGTGTCGGTAGCCTTTACCAAGTCGTGGACCATAACCTAGATCACTGATTCTCAACCTCTTTTCATTCCATGGACCCTTTAACCGATATTCAAAGCCAAAATACCCCCAAGGAAGTTTAACTTGTTAAAAATATTTTACATCAGCTCTTACAGTTAATAAACTTTTTGATAAATTGAATTTTACACCGAGTTTTCCCCTAGTAGGAATTCCTCCGGTTTAGAACTGCTCAATTTTTTTAAATCCATTTCATGTTTGCGTTTCGTTTCCTTTTGTGTTGTATTTCGCGGTCAAAGTGTTATTCACCACGACCTGAATAGGACATCGATCGTCGGTACGCAAAAATACAATTCCCAGAAGAGCTACCATAATTTTTCTAGATGATAAGGATTCTGCAGGCAGTACCACTTACAATTCCGTTCCAAATCCACAAATATAGCATAGAAGTTTATCTTGTGAAAACCAATTTTAATTTAATGATTTGGGGAACATGATATTTGAAAAAACTTGGTACTTTTAAACAAACAGCATCATGGCACAGCTTTACAAGCTAAGGAACTGAAACTTGATTTCATTCCTAGCTTGTTTTGTCTTTCGCAATGACAACTGGTTTGAATCAGTCCTGTGGGTGAGACACAAAGACCGACTTGACTTTAGAAATAAAAGGCTTTAGAAAAGTCCAGCGTAATTGTTCAGTACAATGGTTCGGTTTCGCCAAAAAAGGCGTTATGTTGTTGAATTAAATATATTGTGAATCTGACTATTACGCAATCTTTACCGTTTTTACCCTCACTATGAGCACATATTGCGAAATAAGTGACACTGCCTGTTTGTTGCGCAACTTGGCCTCTAACCAATCAGCGGACCTGGTGGCGCGTCACACCCTCTTTTTCACCAAGTTTGGCTACTCATACGAGTATATAAATCACAAGGATGGTTGTCTAGACAGAGATAATAAAAATGAAGTTTCGTCGTTAAGTGAAGTTCAGATTTTTCCATAGCAGAGCCAATCCGATTTAGTTCAATATTAAAAACTTATGCAATGTAATTAAGGATTTTAAGTTGTTGTTGCAGATCACTGAACTTTTTATGGATATGTCAGGAAAAATGAATTAACACATAAAAACAACCCGGCGTAAGCATCCTAAACTTTAGTTCTCTCAATAAACGACTGACGGGCGCTTATATAATCCTCCACGTGCAAAATGGGACGTGGTATGTTTTAATTGGTTTGCTGAACAACCGCTGCATGAACGCCACGTCAGACTGGCACTGGAGGCGCCAAAGAGTGTGCCTGACGCAATATTATTGTGGGCATACAACCCTTTCTGTGCGATGGCGCAATAGTATAGCTAACAGGCCTCGTCTTGTCCTAGAATTTGTGCGATGCCGTCAATGACGTGTGGCCTGACTGGTTACGACGGCAAATTATTAAAATGTGGCTTGACTGAATTGAAATGTCTAGAAATCTGGGGTTTTGGTCTTAGCCGCAGTGAAATTCGAACTTTCGACCTCATGTTGTTCGGAACTGCCACATGATAAATTCATTCAGCCAAATATATATTTGCCCTCTTTTTACATTCTAAAGTGTGGCACAACAAAAATTGGTTTAATTCAGAGGAAAAAAATGTCACACTACTAGTGCAAGGCACTGTACACATCGGCAAAACACACAATTTTTTTGGCACAAAACTGTTCTCTTTCTATGTACATTGCTAAACACTAGACGAAACAGTTCTGATTGTTTGCTTCAACTTTTCCCCGGCTTTATTGTTTTTCCACATTCTCTCTATTTCTGAAAACATAACAATTTTACCAGCGAATATTAGGTACGTTGCAAATCGGTGATACAGCTGCCAATGTCCTTCAATTTAAAAGGTTTGTTGTTAACCATCACGCTGTGTTTAATGGTGTTTTCAAACCTAGATGTTCTGAATAAAAACTGCTGTTGCCAAAAAATGTTAGGAGTAGGAAACTACTTATTGTCAGCTTTAGAGCCATCAAGAAAATATAAACACCCAAATAAATTTTTAAAAGCAGTGAATAATTCTTACTTGTAATGAACCACAATTCCAAGTGCCAAAAAAACCAAAGGCTTATTGCATGCCAAAGAGCATTGGAACCAAGTGGAAAAACAATTTCAAATTGTTGAGTGCTGGAAACAACTTGAGTTCCATTGGCGACCAAAGGTTGTTGAAAAACTTTGACAAAACTGGAATAATACTGAACCAAATTCTGTCCACACCATGAGAAGTAAATTGCCCAGCTTGCTACACCTATACCCATGCAAATTTTATTTATTTATTTTGGTTTGTTATCTAGTTCGGAAACACGCTTTAAGGATACAAAGTCGTGCATATAACAATGGCTATGGTCGACTACACGAAGCTTGTTAGAAACCCGCTTTAAGCGTGCAAAGTCGTGCGTGTAACAAACGCTATGGTTGACTACAGAAAGCTGGTTGGAATGATGATATTAAACAAGGTGAAACCACCACGCTCTAGAACTGTACTTACCGAATGCAACATTCCAACAGTGTAAGATACGAGACAATACGAATATGTGTCGGCTATTTCCATGTTTTGCTTGTCTCCAAAGAACCAATGATATGAGAGTGTTTAAAATCAACAAAATTATTTGAACGAAAGTGAAGACATAAAAAGCCTGATCAATTCCTAAAAGAACTCATTTTGGTAAAACAGACAAAAATGTCAATGCTTTGAAACCCCTTCCAAACGATTAGTAAAACCGCCTGGTAATAAATTACTCGGCCTCTATATTATCCCAGCGGTTAGTGCAACAGCCTTGTATTCGTAAGGTGGTTCTAATCCCTGTCTGGCCTCTAAATTGGCCCTGGGGTTAGTGCAACCGCCTTGGTATCACGAGCACGCCTATATTTAAGTGTTTAAAAACGTACTATGTCAAAAATATAATCCGAAGCAAAAATACCTAACAGTTTTACTGCGAAGTCATTGTTTGGAAGTAGGACATCGGTTTCTCCTTTTGAAGTGCAGTCGTCTCCGTTGCAAGAATTTAGAAGACCTGCTTTAAAATCGCCTCCGTATGAAATCCAATAGTTGCCAGTTAAACTGTTTACTAACGAAAGTATGGACCCCAACCACAACAATGTGAAAAGCAAGAATATTCCTTTATCCATGTCGTAACAACAATATGAGTCTATAGTGACCGACCAGTTTAAAATACAGTCCGAGTAGACGTTACCCGCCGTTACCTCACAACACGTAAACTGTTTGTAGCAAAGTTCCCTCTTTAAAAAGGAACAGTTGTTTCGCCATCAGGCGATTTCATTAGCTTGTGCTATAGGTGCACTGGTGTTTAATTTACAATAAAATATCAACAACCCACGCACATATTTTCCTTTTGTTCTTCACAATCAGGTGTCGGCAACCTTACCCAAGCTGCGGGCCCTGCTAATTTTCCACTTACTATTTCGTCATCTTTACTCTTTAGGATGTTTTGGCAAACATTGCTGGTATTTTAAAGTGATAAATTAAAATCATTAATTCATGTGCAGAGATGGACACGGTGAACCAAAGCTTTTTTTCCCCACCAACTCAGTACAGTTCCTCATAAGGCAGTTTATCTGGTTGCAAAGAGGTTGCGGGCCAGAATATTGTGATGGCTGGCCGAATTAGGCCCTTCATAGTCTCTGCTTTCCACTTTTGAAAGCAATTAGTTCCTTTTTTAGTCCGAAACAAAAGAGAAATGTCACAACTAAGCGGGTTTTCCCCGGATTTTTGCGATCAAGTGTTTTGCCTACAGCAAAATATTGCCTACAAATAAGTTTTGCTAAAAACTACAAACAAAGAGCTGCAGACAGTGCACACTGTTTCGATCTGTAACGTCTCATCAGTGCAGCTGGTGACAGGACATTGGCCGTTTAATAGTGTAGCCAAATTACGACACTCCAGTTTGTTGTAAGTAACAGGCTGAAAAGCCATCCCTTACGTCATCCGTTCGATGCTACAACTGGGCATAAACTACAGACAAACTGGTTCCACAATGGCCTAGCTACTGTACACTGTTTGGACCTGTAAGCCATAGACGAAATCCGATCATCAAAAGCATGGTCTTCTTTGTCACAACGCACGGTTTCGCATTACAATCCCTTTGGCAATCATACAAAAGATACACTGACAAATTTTCCAAATGTTTCTGCGGAAAATTCTGCAAACAAACAGTTGTGGAGAAGCGTGTATGTTAACAAAACCAAAGTGGAAACGCTGACTTAATGTAAAAGTGAAATAACTGCTAACTTTCAGCTTTTAAATTACAATTGTTCTGCTCTGTGCTATCAGCTAACAGTTTTCAATTGCAGGATATCATGCGAGCTTAAAAAAAAATCAAGTTGCTTTTACCCAGACATAAAACGCACACAAAACTGAACGTTAATACTGGTCATACAGTCCGAATATTTGGTTTGAAAGGAATATGAAGAAATATTCCGTGTAAACATTTTTTGATGATATTTATCTTGGTATTGTCAAGTCAGACGGCCTTTGCTCAGGTAAAAACATGTAGTGCTTAGGTGTTATATAAAAGAACAGTATGTGTTAACTCTGTCCCAAGTTTTTGCACGGTTGGATTTTGTTTTTACATTCATTTTTACACGCCTTGTTCAATTTACTATGCCGCTTACTGTGGTTGAGCATACATTTCGCGCATGACTAGACGAAGCTCGTTACGAACCCGTTTGAGTTGTGCAAGATCCAACACTAAAATACAGATTGCTCAAAGTTTGTTGAATACAGTTTGACCGGCGAATTTACTTTATTGAGTGTTTAATCAGATTTCGTTTCTACAGATCAACTGCAACAAATGGATATTTTCCCCTTTACTGTTTACTCTTTTACCATTGACTTCTTACATATCCCATCTTTACCCAGGGGACTTTCCGCCTCAATATAAACCTCGGAATTCCCCAAAACTTTTCTGATACTCTGCAATGCTAATTAAGCCCACTACTTGTTTTCCAACAGAGGTGAAGAACTGCTTGCTTTGCAAAGCTACCCATCGATGTGAGACGAAATACAGTGAACCGGAATCGATAACCGGTTGAAAATGATCAACTCATTACATTCAGAGTTGGTTTGTGAATAAACAATACCCTGTTGACGTTTGTCGCTTTTTAGAAAGGATTGGCTCCTTGTTGCCTTAGTGGCCAAGCTGGATTAGAACCACCAACCTTACGAATGCAAGGTGGTTGCACTAACCACTGAGTCATCTTAGGGCCGATTTGGGAATAGAACCACCAACCTTATGAATACAATGTGGTTGCACTAATCACTGGATGATCTTAGAGGCCGAGTTGGGATTAGAACCACCAACCTTACGAATGCGAGCCGGTTGCACTAACCGCTGGATGATCTTAGAGCCGAGTTGGGATTAGAACCACCAACCTTAAGAATGCAAGGCGGTTGCACTAACCGCTGGATGATCTTAAAGCCGAGTTGGGATTAGAACCACCAACCTTACGAATGCAAAGTTGTTGTATTGACAAACAGACCAGAAGCCCAATGCCGATCGTGAAAAACAAATACATTCAAATAAAACCTAAATTTACTGAAGCCCCATTTAATTTGGTTTAAACGCATCAAACGAAGCAGGGAAGCTTTATATTCAGCTTGCCTTTTACTTGTTTTAGACGTTTCATAAAACAGAGCTTAGCATTAAGTAAGCATCTATCAGTTTTGTGATAGCATGCATTACGCCATGGACATTTCGAAACGTTTAAAGGTCGCGATAAGATGAATGAAGCTAGCTGCGAACCAGCTTTATTCGAGCATGTAGATAAAACTCCGAACGACAGTTGAAGTAAAAAGTTTTAGTTACTTTTGATTTGTGATGTGCTGTCAGTTTCAATTGCAGGATATCCTGCAAGCAGGCTGGAAATAATTGCTTCTGCTCAGACATGAAGCGTTCATATCGTTTTGCTGTTGACAACAAGTTGGTTGAAAGAGAAACTTTTATTTGACAAAATCTGGTTTGAATATCTTGTTTAAAAGAAGCATGAATATGAAAAAATCCTGCGGTATAAGTAGAGCTTGTTTGATGATGTTTCTTGTCATTTTTATCTTGTCAAGTCAGGAAGCTGCTGCAAAGGTATGAACGTAAACATTTTGAGTAATCAAAGTTACATATAATTGTTAAAATATAAAAGTGCAGTATTTCAGGTTTAAAAATGCTAAACTATACCTAAAACGGTCATCCTTACATGCTTCAAGCTCTCAAGCATAACATTTGGTAGATAGACATGTAACAAGCGCTATGGTTGACTGCACGATGCTTGTTAGTAAACTCGCTTTAAGCATGTGAAGTCGTGCATGCAACAAGCGCTGTGGTTGAATGCCCAAAGCTCGTTAGCNTGCTATTTCGTTTAAATAAATCTTGCGACACCCTTCAACTGCCGCTCGCTCGCTCGCTGCATGACTGTTAAGCGCGTCAGCAGCGACGAAGCAGCGCATCTGGGAACAGCGGACGTGATTTATGGCAACGCTTTTTGCACATGGGGTATTCGAAGGATGACAAACGCTGAGTTGACAATAAATGCGGAAATAAAGGCGCATTCCCGGAATGCAAATGCACTGACTAAACACTTGTTGGTATTAAACCGAAGTAAACACTAAAATATTCAAGACAGGTGGGCGACGACGTTCAAATTAATTCTAAAATTTACTGAAGCCCCATTTAATTTGGTTTTACCGCATCAAACACAGCAGGGATGCTTTTAATTCAGCTTGCTTTTTACTTGCTTTAGACGTTTCATAAAACAGAGTTAAGAGTTTAAATCAGCTTTAATATTATCAGTTTTGTGATAGCATGTAAGCATGGAGATTTCCTAACAGTTTGAAGGTCGCGGTTAGATGAATGAAGCTAGCTGCGAATCACCTTTATTCGAGCATGTAGATAAAACTCCGAACGACAGTTGAAGTAAAAAGTTTTAGTTACTTTTGATTTGTGATGTGCTGTCAGTTTCATACAGTCAATTGCAGGATATCCTGTAAGCTGGCTGGAAATAATTGCTTTCGCTCAGACATAAAGCGTTCATATCGTTTTGCTGTTGACAACAGGTTGGTTGAAAGAGAAACTTTTAATTGACAAAATCTGGTTTGAATACCTTGTTTAAAAGAAGCATGAATATGAAAAAATCCTGCGGTATAAGCAGAGCTTGTTTGATGATGTTTCTTGTCATTTTTATCTTGTCAAGTCAGGAAGCTGCTGCAAGGGTATGAACGTTAAAATTTTGAGTAATCAAAGTTACATATAATTGTTCAAATATAAAAGTGCAGTATTTCAGGTTTAAAAATGCTAAACTATACCTAAAACGGTCATCCTTACATGCTTCAAGCACGCAAGCATAACATTTGGTAGATAGACATGTAACAAGCGCGCTATGGTTGACTGCACGATGCTTGTTAGTAAACTCGCTTTAAGCATGTGAAGTCGTGCATGTAACAAGCGCTGTGGTTGAATGCACGATGCTTGTTAGTAAACTCGCTTTAAGCATGTGAAGTCGTGCATGTAACAAGCGCTATGGTTGACTGCACGATGCTTGTTCGTAAACTCGCTTTAAGCATGTGAAGTCGTGCATGCAACAAGCGCTGTGGTTGAATGCCCAAAGCTCGTTAGCAAACTTGCCCCAAATTGACCATTTTGGATCCATATTTTGTTTCAGATTGAACGCTTTTGCAACAATGATTGTTCAATATTTTCTGGAATGGGTGAGTTTTGTAAATACCAAGAACAAGCAAATTTTAAACAATACAAATCGGTATCTTGCTAATTTTATTAGTTGCAACAATGCTTTTGCGAATGCTGTTTATCCTTAAACGGGTAGGCTAAACCCCAATTGTAAACCCTTACTAATGGGGCTGGGAAAATCCCTTGCGTGATAAAGTTGATGCTTTACATCCTAACTGTGCCTTTCGGATAACACAGCAGTTATTTAATGGCTAGTTTTAATTTTAAGAAGTTCGTAGACGCATATATAAGCTTTTAAGAATTCGTGAAGTTGTTGGTTCAGTTTCCAACTCGGACTCTAAAATAGCACAGTGATTAGTGCAACCGCCTTGTATTCGTAAGGTTGGTGGTTCTAATCCCATCTCGGCCTCTAAGATAGACCAGCAAGCAGACTAAGTAACATTAAATGAAGCAAAATTTAATGCGTCCAAAAAGTTCGATACTTAAATCACCAAAGACGATTATTTTTTTCAGTTTTTCAAATGTGTCACGTTTACAAGGCACAGCGTCGCTGCGGGTACGTAGATGAAGGACAGAGTGAAGCTAAATAATGTGGAAGCATTTAAACAAGAAAAACCAAAATGTTTGCTTGTTTGTGGTGACTTGTGAATAAAGTAATACAAACAAACACACAAACAGACAGACTTGTTTGTTTTGAATTAGAGAAATTAAACCAGAACAGAATGAATGGTAAAGACTTGACTTCGTATGGTTATAGATAACTTTCTCTTTGGTATACAAGTCATTCACCCTTAGCTCTTACTGAAAGGTATGCATATTTCGCCCAAAAAATGTTGGCATCGTCAGTAACTTATTCAAATAGAACCAAACTGATCCTGATAGATTTCGAGAAGGATCATGCGTTCGTCAGGTTTGTGGATTGGCTTTTCCTGTTTTAATTTATTTTAGGTTTTCCGTGCTTTACTTGTTTTTGATCAGGTCAGACTTGCGGGGGCCGCGCTTGGCGTGCAATGCGGGGGCGGACGACCGTCCGTATTGCGGCGAAGGGATGGCTGATCGTGTTGGGACAGTTCTTGCCCTTCTGCGGTTTGCTTTAAGAGGTTTCGGGCCTGTGTCTTATCAAGTGAGCGAACTTTAGGTAAAGTTAAGGGCCGGTCGGAGTTTGACATTATTCCTCACTCCTGGCTTCGCTGACAGTAAACAACATTTTGCAGACCACAAGTTACCACTTCACTTTTATTCTGCGTAACAGCCTACGTCGCGTCTCATAATCTCAAGGTAGAATATAGAATGGAATAGGAATAGACTAGACTAGGCTAAGCTAGATTAAAACTAAGATGTCAGCGGAAATACATGGGCTAATATCATACAGAAGCTCCTTTTTCTAGCGAATATGACGAATGGAGCTTTCTTTTGCTTTACGAAATTCTATTGCGTTTAAATAAATCTTGCGACACTCTTCAACTGCCGCTCGCTCGCTGCATGACTGTTAAGCGCGTCAGCAGCGACGAAGCAGCGCATCTGGGAACAGCGGACGTGATTTATGGTAACGCTTTTTGCACATGGGGATATTCGAAGGATGACAAACGCTGAGTTGACAATAAATGCGGAAATAAAGGCTCATTCCCGGAATGCAAATGCACTGACTAAACACTTGTTGGTATTAAACCGAAGTAAACACTAAAATATTCAAGACAGGTGGGCGACGACACAATGTGAACTGATGAAGCTGTTTATCAAAAGGTTTTGCACACGAAACGGGACTGAGAAATGGTACATTTTTACCAGGGGTTTTGTACATCATGATTTATTTGGTTGTTTAAAGGGAAACCTTTATTTAGCGGTCATATGGCAGCTACAGACTAAACTACACTGCAAGCAACTATAGTCACTAGGATGCTCTACTATGGCGCCGCAGAAAGTGTTAAGTGAAACGAAAGGTTGAAGGATCGAATCCCGCCCTAACCTCTTATGTTTCCCTTGCCTTAGAAGAGTAAGGTTTTATTGACAAACCAACTTCTTGACAACGTTATTTGGATTAGAACCACCAATCTTACAACGTAGATGTTGTTCTTACTACTTGGCCATCTCAAAGATCGAATCTTGATCAGAAGCCTTATGCTTTTCTTTGCAAAATCGCTCTCTTTTAACAGAATCCCTGTTAATAGAGGTTTCAACAAATTGACGTGAATGACAAGAGAAAACTTGAAGCTCACTTCTTACTTCCAGACGAACTCCAAAACACATTCAGGAAGTTCGTGACGGAAACTGCTGTGTCATGGTTTTCAGATTCAGCTTCGAACATCGCTTAAGATTCAGCGTCTTTGTGATTGGAATAAACCACGCTGAGCTTTTGAACAAGTTTTAACACAGGACACAGTTGGATGCACGAAGCTAGCTGCGAACCAGCTTCAATCGTACAGAGCGGTGATGCAGCCACAGCGTTATTGTTAAAGTAAAACGTTTTTTTCCGCTTTTGATTTGATACGTTATGCTGAGTGCTGTCAGTTCACAGTTTTTAAAACAATCAATTGCCGGATATCCTGAAAGCTGGCAAAAAATCAAGTTGTTTTTGGCCAGACATAAAACGTTTATATCGTTTTGTAGCAAGCAACAAGTGGTTGACAGAAAAAAGATCTAAAACTTTATTTGGTCTGCATATCTTGTTGAGACGAAAAGTAAAAATGAAGACGTCAACCGGTGTCGCTTGTTTGTTGTTGTTTCTTGTCATCTTGCTTTTGTCAACTCAAACAACATTATCAAAGGTAAAAATGATATATTTTGATTATGTGGAGCATAATGCTCGACGTTAAAACAAGTTGGTTTGATAACGAGCTTTGTCCAACTTTGAAGTGTGCCGTGCATGTTACAATTAACACAACAAACAAGGCTAAACCTACCTTAATAGCACTTTACAGTTTTACTCTATTGTTTATACAGCCGATATGCTTCTGTACCTTAGCTTGCTTCGACTTGGGGCCGTATGAAGGTACGTGATGATGGGTCACTAATATGGCCCAGTGCTTAGAGTGGTGCGTATTGTATAAGGTTGGTGGTTCAGATTCGCATGTCTTATTCAGGCACCTTAAGGCAGCGTTATCGGAAATAGGATGCAACACACTAAATTCCCGACAATTTAAAAAAATGTGCAATATTCTAACCACTGCGCTACCAAAGAAATACCACACTTAGTATAAGGTTTGAAAACCACTGGTCTATCTTAAAATAAATCCTTCACTTATCATAAATAACTTAAAGTGGAAATTCCACCACTTAACTCATAAAATTCCCTCCACTACACCAACTAATAAAGCCAATTCATTTATTTACAGTGGTCCAGGACTGTTTATTTTGCAAGTCTCAAGGACTTTGCTAATCTTGACATAAACAGAAGACTTAGACACATATGTTTGTTTGTGATGTTATAGAAATAAAACAAGCAGAACCTGAGTGTTGTTTCTTAAAGTTTTATTTCAAGATGTTAAAGTGGTTAGCGAGATCATTTTCAACTCGTAAGTTTGAAGGATCGAATCCCACCTCGGCCTCTTTAGTCTGAGCTGAAAACTATGGTATTTGAAATCCACCAGGTTTCTTTTTCTTTCTAACAGCGATAAGGAAAGTTAAAGAACCACTGCATTCGAGTGTTCTTTCGTAACAAAACACTTTCTTCAGTAGAGCTGACATTCGAAGGATGATGTTTGTGCTTTGTTATGTTTAGAAAAACTAAACCAAGACACGACATAAATTCTGGTTCAAAAACAAGTAAAGCACGAAAAGCCTAAAATAAGTTAAAACAGAAAAAGCCAATCCACAAAGCTGACGAACGCATGATTCTTTTAAATCCATTAGGATCTGTTTGATTCTATTTGAATAAGTTACTGACGGTGCCTACATTTTTTGGGCGAAATATGCATACCTTTTAGTAAGAGCTAAGTGTGAATGACTTGTACACCAAAGAGAAAGTTACTTATAACCATACGAAGTCAAGTCTTTACCATTCATTCCGTTCTGGTATGATTTTTTCTAATTCAAAATAGACAAGTCTATCTGTTTGTGTGTTTGTTTGTATTACTTTATTCACAAGTCACCACAAACAAGCAAACATTTTGGTTTTTCTTGTTTAAATGCTTCAACATAATTTAGCTTCACTCGGTCCTTCATCTACGTACCCGCAGCGACGCTGTGCCTTGTAAACGCGACACATATGAAAAACTGAAAAAAATAATCGTCTTTGGTGATTCAAGTATCGAACTTTTTGGGCACATTAAAATTTGCATCATTTAATGTTACTTAGTCTGCTTGCTGGTCCATCTTAGAAGCCGAGATGGGATAACAACCACCAACCTTACGAATACAAGGCAGTTACACTAACCACTGGGTGATCTTAGAGGCCGAGCTGGGATTAGAACCACCAACCTTACGAATACAAGGCAGTTACACTAACCACTGGGTGATCTTAGAGGCCGAGCTGGGATTAGAACCACCAACTTTACGAATTCACTGTATTTCGTCTCACATCGATGGGTAGCTTTGCAAAGCAAGCAGTTCTTCACCTCTGTTGGAAAACGAAAAGTTCGTTTATCAGCATTGCAGAGTATAAGCAAAATTTTGGGGAATTTCATGGTGAATATTAAGGCGGGAAGTCCCCTAGGTAAAGATGGGCCATGTGAAGAGGTAGTGGTACAAGATTAAACAGTAACGGAAACTCTAAAGGGAAAAGATCCATTTGGGCATTTTTCTTTCACATTATCTAGCCACAAATTCCANATAATTTAACGCCTCTGAAAAAACATTGATAAACCGGTCAGTCAGTCAGTTGTGTTTGTTTTCTTTGTTTAGTTGGCTTTACAGGTTTTAAAGAGGCAACATATACTTGTCTATACAAACTAAACAAACTTTCAGGTTGTTATAGTTTTTATGTTTTCGGCTGCTTAATGTGTGATGCAACCCCCGAAGTTTTCTAATTGCGATCAGTTTTAGACAAGAGTTTCAAATAAGCCCGAAATTGCGCTACTGTAAACTGCTGTGCAGCACGTTCAACATTGAGACGCCCTTCACTTTTGCTTCGTAGCGTCCTAACGTTGCGCAGCTATTTCCGGCTTGGTGATTGTTTTAGTGCAATACTGTGACGCTATGATTTCCTTCACCAAGCGAAATAAACTCAACTTAAACAGGAAGGTGGAAACATAGAAACATGTCGATTATTTACGTGATGGTAAAGCACAATATTTGGATCCATATTTTGTTTCAGATTGAAC
>QXVZ01023195.1:0-13867 GCA_008931825.1 Phallusia fumigata | reverse complement strand
TCAACTAGTGACGGTTGAAGAAAAACATGTCTTTGTAAGGTTGTGTTGCATGTTCAGATTGTAAAAAAAACACATTCAAGTTGTCAGCATTGTCCAAAACATGGGCAATCGTAGTGTCAATTTTTATAATTTTGCAATTTTAAATCAAACAACGTCTTAAAAGATTTTCAGTGCCCTATTAGGAGGTAAAAATGTTTCGTTCGGGAAAAAGTGTTTTCGCCATAGTTCCAAAAGTTTTTTTTAACCTCACATGGTTTCTGCTGTTGTTGTCCCGAAAATACAACTATATTCCCTATAATTTTGCGTTGGCTCGTCATGCAAGACCTTTTGCCCTCAGAAATTTTATACACCACAGCGACGAGGTAACATCGTTGCACTGTACCTTATTGAAGACTCCTTTGGAAAAAAAGTCGGCAATCACCGAGAAGCCGTCGCTTGACCTTTTCAGCTGGGAGAGAAATTGTTCGTTTAATGCCAAGCTGCTGGAGAGCGCCTGCATGCGAAAAAACAACAGGAAGAAAAAGTTAAACAAGAAAAGGGCTTAGTTTAATTTCGATTTCACACATATTTGACAATAAACATGCAATAAGGTTATCCATGGTTTAAGAATTGGCCTCAAAAACAACCTTGAACAACATTAATCGATCAAATAACGATGCCTTTAATCTCAAACCTGTTCCTGCTCTTTAAGCGACTCCATGATCTTCCGGTTGGGTCCAGCACACACTGGACACTCATCGTCATTCTCTGCATAACTCTCGAAGCAACTGCGGGAAGCGGGATTAGAAAGGTAAAGAAATTAATGACGTTTTAGTATTGTCAGACTATTTAGCATTTTTTGGTGGTGTTGCAAAATACACTGTATTGCAATGCAAACAACTCGTTCAATTTACGAACAGAAAGACACAATTTACGTTTCTTAAGCGGTCTGATGCGTTTAAACTTTTAATTCTTCTATTACTAATAGCGAAACGATATGTTTACTTAAACACATCGGCCTATTTATTTATTTTAACTGTACTTGAAAACAATCATAATTTAAAACAGTTTCAATTTCTCGTATGTCATACTAGATTGGCAAGGTAACAGGTATACTATGCCCGATCCGTGAAAAATATTTTTTCCTTAAGATGGAACCCGCCTATAAGAGAATGTCAGTAGGTGCATTGTTTCGAGGTCAGAGAGCTACTGAGGTACGGTAAAAATTAAAATTATGTAAAAATACTGGTTTGTTTTAACGTAATATTTTATGTGATCATTTGTTGAAGTTTAATACACAAGAAATCCCGTATTGGTCTCATTTTAATTTAAGGAGTATCAAGAGTCCCAAACGGGCCCTCTTTACTGTTAAAGCGACAACTATTTGGGCCAGCATATTTTTAATCAGACAAAACCAGTTTTGGTATTTGGTACATCATTTCATATGTTTGCATGGCCAACTGGGTTTTGACGTCAGAAAATTCCCGACACTTTGCATATTTCTGGATTTGTTTAATCCGTTTTACTCGGTCGTTGGGAGGTCTGTGACATATTCCTCTGTCATTTTGTCTATTTTAACCTTAAGATTTTCTGACCGTTGGTCCAACTGGCGCATAAGCTGAAAATTACATTGCGATTGAAAAGGCAGCGTCTCCACACTGTCAAGATATTGCTTCACACACATTGCACCATAGTTTCTTTTGTCCCCAACAAAAGCTAATAGCTACAGTCCACAAAGACTTACTGTTGATGATAGGCATGTTGACACAGGAAATGAACAGCAGGTAGTTCGAGATCGTGAGTGCACAAACTGCATTTGGTCTCCTGAAAGATGGTGGCACTGTAACAACACCATTGTGGTTAAAAAAACAATTTTCTTATTGCAGAGATTGCGTCTCGTTTATTGCGTGTCTAGGTAGTTTGGTCTGGAGGTTAGGGCAACTGAATCAAAAATTACTTTCGCATTCGGGATTGCCTTTGGGACTTCTGCTACAAACCAGACCTGGGCATTGTACGATCCCAGCGCCATATAAAGCCCTTTAGTTGATTCTGTTCATGTCAATGCCGCCCCGTTTAAGTCAATGCGAGTTACAAAATAAACATATTTAAATGAATAAATGACATTTTTTTGTAAGGCAACCACACTCGCTTAGCCATAACATATACCTTTACCAGCTTGTCAGAACAATGCTGGTTAAAAATTTTGCAAAGAAATGCAATTAATATGATAGAAAATTGAGTTACGCGTTTGGCTTGGCCCCCAAAATATATTCTCTTTATCATGCTGGCCCAATACAATAAAAACAATTGCTCAGCCTTGCTATGACCGTAAAGGAGATGTCCTCCAAGACAGTAAAATTCAGAAGATAATTCCGAAATAAAAGAAATCAGGCTCATAAAATCCCAAACAAAAAAGCACTTGAGCAGTTAGATTAAAAAAATTGTACCTTGTTTCGAGCGCTTCTATGTTTTTCTTCATTTTTTCTGTTGCTTCCCTGTGCTCGTCAATCGACCGTTCGTATTTCTTGATCTCATCCGCTTCCTGGCGTATACGGCGCAGGATGTAGTCCTAAAATGACGTGATGGTTACGTTGTGATGACGCGAGGCGGTACAGAGTCGATACTGCACACGTGTGGACAGATTCTAAAAAAGTGGATTTCAATCTCCAAAAGCGACAAAAATATTTTCATTTTAGGATGTATAAAGTGTCACAGGCGTTCTTCAACCCAAACCTTTTTCACTTTGCAATAAATCCCATCACCACACTTACAACACCACGAGCCGGCAAACCCGAGCACGAGAGGTTATTGTTCAACTCACGCCAATTGATTAATGAGTTCAAATTAAAATGCATTTTTGGGACAAGTTGAGCGACCTCTTTGTTTTTTATCGTTAAGTGCCGTGACTGCAGAAACGGCGGAGAGTAAAGCAGGCTTTAACAGATCATAACGATTACTCTGCTAAAGGACAAGAGACACTGACGTAATCAACATAGCACGCCAAGTCATTAACATTTTGACATAATTTGTGAACTGGCACACTGCGTCCAGAAAGTTGCTGACCCTGTTCGTTGCCAAAGGTCGACAAAGTTAAACGTCAAAGTAAGTCAGTTGGGCCCGTTTGCACCCAGTATACATTTATCTGAGGCACAACCCTTTTTGATCACTTAATTGCAGTTAACATAACTGATACTTTATACTCTGTTGCTACAGTTCTTATTATGATATGCTGCAACTACAATGGTTGCAACGCAAATTTGTGTTCATAACATCGTTGTTTCTTAGGGTCACCGGAGCCAGACAGAGAGATAAAAGAGTCAGATGCAGTTCCGAGACCACGGGTTGCTGACCGCGGCCATAGAAATACATCGATATTACAGCAGATTTTTGCTTTACAATTTGCCAAAATCAATGCAAAAATATGGTGTTTCAAAATGAACAGCATGCTAATGCGATTCTTTTACCTTGACTACAGAGAGTGTGGTGGATGGATTGCGCGAAAGAAGTTGGATGACCAGCAGAGGGGGCAAGAGATTATGCTTTTCGATATGTTTTTTAAACGGTTAAGGTACATCATGAAAAAAATTTACAGATAAAGCGATTTAAGCAAAACATCAACTAATAATCACTTTACAACAGCCCTGACTTATTAAAACAGCTGGAACTACAATTTTATGCTACAAAATACTATTAAGCTCGCCATTTACGTGTTGACGTACGGGACACGCGACTTTTGCAGGCACAGCGTTGGGTGACAAAGAAAACATCGTTATTGGGGCTGCATGACTGCTTTCATAAGCGCCTGCATAATTTTGTAACTTTTTCGGCATAGAAAAATTACCAAAAAGCAATTTTCACACAAAATTAGTTATATCGTGAAGAAGTCTCTAACTGCCAATCACAAAAGGATATGAGTTAGAACTTGGGCGATGTGCTGACGACAGTCGCTGTCTCGTTGCTGAGCAAAATACGTCAGAGCGTGTTGCCACAGGGTGACGTCACGATCTCCATGGCGACGGCAGGTTTCAACAATAAGGCCGTGCGCCTCGTGGTCCATGTGGTAGCGCAGTATCTGCTGGTAGCTGCAAAGTTAATGTTAAAAGTTAAAAAGTTAAGCTTTAATGCTTGAGAGATATAAGTAAAGAACGACGAGCATCTACATGCCTTGGCTTGTTATTCAACTTTTGACATTTTACTTGAAAATATTTTGTTTGTAGTATATATTAAAACTTTTGTAAGATTTTTACAGCGAACAAATAATTATGTAAAAAGCCGATGCCGTTTCACACAAATTACCAAAATGGATGTGCGAGTTTGACACAACTGGCCAAGTAACAGTACAGCACAGTAAATAATTTTGAAGCAGTGGTTAGTAACTAGTGCGAAATTTTAGAGAATGTATTCATAGTTTAGTGACTTAATTATTTATTTATGCTAGTTTCAGTAGTTTCAATGCCCAGGTTCCATGTACTTAATCTTGTTTTTCTTATTCGCGCCTGTACAAGGCCAAATCCTTAACGTTACAAAAATACACTTTGTTATATTTCACACCGTCTGTAATTAAGACAAGGCGAATAGAAGGTCGAGGAACAAAGGGAATGATTGTTCGGAAAAAGTTGAAAGTCATTGGAAACAGAAACATCTTGATATTGCGCTGTCGCTATGACATAAAACAACCTTAAATTTCGGGGTATAAACTTACAGGCCCTGCGCTTCATAAAGGTAGAGAATTCCAGGCCTGAAGTTGTGCATCTGACAAAGTACTAGGGCTTGGTCGGAGAGACTCTTGGAAGAAAAGTCCTTGAGTAATTTCAGTGTTGTCTCCTCAATTTTAACCTTCTTCTGTGAAACAAACGTTCTTGTTTTAAACCCAAAATATTTGGCAAAAAGTTGAGTTGGTCAAATTAACACTGATATGTAGTAAAGTGTTGTTCATTTGTTTTGCCCTTGCGTGATTTCTTCGCCACATATTAGCATTAAATTGTCTCTTAAACTTATGTCTTTGTTTACACAACGTTTTTTTGTAATTTTTCGATGGTTTTCGGCCCAAATCAGTTTCACACTATAAACTATAAAATCGTTTTCTTTATAACTGACTTCACTTTGTGAACAAGTTACTTTCGTCTCTTGAAACATTTCATATGTTCTGAAACTGATTTCATGCAACAAATTTTACATATTACAGACCTTTGCATTGTCGGTCTGGTTCATCTTGTGCAGATACAGCTCCAGCAAAGTATTGAATACCGCTTCTGATGGTTTGCTATCAGCCTGCGCATAAAGATTACCTCATGTGTCCAACATTTTAAAATCTGACTTTGATTCCATTGGAATGCTGACTAGCAACTATACTGTTGACATAGTTTTAATCACATTTCCACTGACATCCGATTCTAAGGGTTAAAAAATGCCAAGCACTTGACATTAATACTTGGCCCTGGGCCACAACACAAAACACATTGCTGTGATTACACCATCAGGCACAACCAAGCAATCCTGCATGTGGCGGGTGTTCATTTTTTACATTTACTTTTCACCAACATTAAACACGTAAACTTACAAAAAATGAAATAATATGCGTCCGCATTGCAAAGGGCCCACAATAAGTCAACCTGTATCAGCCTTCAGTTGTCACTGGTTTAGTGTAGGTAAGGTTATTTGCCCCATTTTCAACAGGCACTCAATAACAAACTAAATAAATTACTGTTTTCTAAATTTCACGTTTACGGGACAAGAGGGGTCAAAAGGTACAGTGCACTACTTTAGATGCCCATCTATCATGAACAATTTGAAAAAATGTAAATTTGTTCTAGACCAAACAGAAGGAACAAACTGGCGTCGGACAAAAAGTGGAAAAACAAACGGTGTCCTCTTCATAAAAAGGGGCAAATAATTAATGTGCAACTATAGGTTACATAAGGAATGGGCCAGGTACTCAAAATTATACTGTCTTGCCTAAAGTGGGCCGTCAGCCAAGTTAACCCCAGTACCAGGCAACAGGCTCGGCCAATCTCGTCGTATTTACCTGTATTAGATGCTCGAGGAACTTTACAAGCATATCCGGTGTGTTGACGAATATGTGAATAAACTCTTCACCGTTTGATTTGGATACTGGACCACGATCGGCGTCGTCACTACTGTTGGAGCCAATGGGACGATAATCTAATTTGCAAACACATTTGTTTTAGAACAGATAACAGGTGATGTTGTTCGCTACACATGTAGGTGCAGATGGCCATTGCATTCTAAGCATATTTCATGTATTTGTGTACTACAGAAATTTGGGGCATTATGTAATTTAACAAATTTGCTGTTTGTAATATAAAAGTTGCACGGAAGGAAAAAAAACTTGTTTCATCACCTGTGCATAGATTCTTCAGCAAANACAGATATTTGAGACATTATGTAATTCAACATATTTGCTGTTTGTAATGTAAAAGTTGCACGGAAGGAAAAAAACTTGTGTCATCACCTGTGCATAGATTCTTCAGCAAATGTGTCGTTTCTTCAGGAACATTACTCATCAAAACTTTGCCATACTGTTTCACTGTGCTTTCGGCCTGAAAATAAACATTTGTGATATCCTTTGTGACCATGGCATACATATCAGACTGTAAGTGCAGTGTAATTAGTTTTACCTCTTTAAATGGAAGCTTTTTGATGTATGCCAAGGCTTTTTCATATTGGTGAGTGTCCTCCAATTGAATTTTTAAATACCTGTAGACAGAAAACATCAATACATGTGGAAAATACCAGCATCAACATTTTTTAACAGATAATTTCAAATGAATTACTATCACAGCGGAGGACAACTGCTGTTTTATGAAACTTGACTGTTTACATCCTGCAGATTTGCGGCAAGCTTCATGTGCACCAGCACTTTATAACTTTTTTTGTAAATTTTCACACTCTATAAGGATCTTTAAACACCGGTTCTTTTGTAAAACATAATAACAATGTATTGTGGAATATTGTGAAACAGTTTTAAACCCCGAAGATTGTTTTGCTCACTTATGCATGCACAGAGCTATAATGTTACTCACACTGCTTTTGGGAAACGTCATTTTCTCCCCCAATTGTAAAAACATGTACAAACCAACCATTTATGTTTGAGGTGTTTTTCAGCAAGTTGGAGTGCATGTTGATGGTAACCAGCCTGTCTGCAAACCTTAATGGCAGTTTCTACATCGAAGTGGAGTTCTGTTTCAGGGGTCTGGAAAACAAGATTTACATTGCAATTTAACCACCCTCTTCTTGTATGAGCAAAAAAACACAAAGCATAATTGATATATTTTTATCACACCAAACAAACCCTAAGTACAAATCCCTACAGGCAATTCAACAGAACCCAAACTAACTGAATAAATGTGAGAAAGGGCACAATAAAATTCTTTTTTATCAACTATACCAACAGGGATGGTCAAGTCAAGGTTTTTTATGCTTGGTACCTTTTTTATGCTCGGATGGTATTAACATGTCATTTTAATGCTACATTAACATGAAATATGCAGTTCTTAGCCAAACAGTATGTGTGTAGTTAAGATCAGATCCCTTATATATATATACTACCATGATGAACTTATTTAGATTTTCAACGTCTTTCAGCTTTGTGAAGCAGTTGAGCAACAACGTGGTATGATCCTCATTGGCCAGCCCTTTCTCATGCAAAGCTTGTAAGTAGGAGGCCAAGTTGTGAATCCTCTGGGCATCCAAAAACTAAACACCAAAAAATGCATTTTCAGTTACGTTAATTCAAATCCTGTGCAACAATAGGTAATATTTGAATTCACTCATTTATTGCTAACACACAAGCACAATCCGGACAGTCACTATTTTTAATAGTGCTAATGTCAAAAATCATCACTTTTAGTTACTTATTTGTAGAATGAATATATTGATAAAGGTATGTTTTGCTTTATTCTCTAGTTGCCAAAGTGCATTTCCATCAATAATTTCTTGTAAAAACTTATGGAGAAGCCAATTTTAAAAGATAAAAAAAGAAATAAAAACATGAGAAAAATAACAATAACTTTCCTTGTAGAAATCTTTTATAAAATAGTATAACCCTGGCCAACTGCTGCCAAGTAACACACTCTTGCAAAAATATAAACAGCCACCTTTCTGATGATATATGAAGGCTCTAGATGCCCAATTGTCCTGATGTATTGTGTGATAGCATTGTCAAAATCTCCCTTGCTATACAGATGGTCTCCATACTGGGTAAAAATCTCAACCAGACCCTCTTCTCCAAGGTTTTGACTCTTGGCCAGGTTTACAGCTAGGGAATACAGGTTCTTCTTAAACAGCATCTAGAAAAAAAGCATGTAAGTTTAATTTACATAAAGTAAAGATCAAACTAACAACCATCAGTACCAGTGGTCCCCAAGTTTTGGTGCATGAAGCTCTTAAATCATGACTTTCTATTATCCCTTTACAAAAACTATACTTATGGCTTTTGTCTTTACTTGTGAGGTTCCGGTTAATTCCTGCATCTGTGTGTACTTTTTTGAATCCAAATACATTTGTTACCTCGTTTGTCTCATTAAATAGTTGTAAGTTAGGCTACTTTAAAAAAATGAAACAGGACCCCAAGTGATGCACAATGACTGAAAACCACTTGTCTGTACAATTTTCTTGATTGGACCAGTTTACCAGAAACAAATGAATTTGTTTTTTCTAAATTGTTCAACATATCACCTCTAACTTTTGATGTATGTCAATTTCCTGCAGACAAACGAGACTGTTGTCTGCACCGAGAATGTAAATTGATCCCCACTCATGCAAAACTTCCTGCACTCCAGGTAGAGGAGCAGAATAGGCTGCAAACACGACCAAAACTTTTAGCAAAAAATTGTAACACATTTTTTCTAGATTTCAGTGTATTTGTCACCTTTTTTCATCAAAATAATAATACCTAAGATATCTCAGCACCTACATTTCAGTCGAAGACTCACCTATAAGTTTTTGTTTCATGTCATAAATAGTAACCACATTTTTATCAAGGAGCCGCATTGTGCTGTAAAGAAACAGAATATATGTGTGTATTATTGTAGCAAAATGCAAAAAAAAATTTGATCTTACCTGGTAGTTGGAATTGAGCCCTTTGCTTTGTCTTTGTAAACCAACACTAGGTAACCACTGCACCACTTGGCCAAAATCTTTTCCCCTGAAGAGAAAAAGCTGTGCTTTAGGTTGCTTGGTCTAAGATGAAGTGAGGAAATTTTGTTACACACCTTCAAAGACAAAACATGACCCAACTGAATCTGGGTGGTAAAGGTATACTGCATCAGTTGCAGTGAGAATAAACTGATCATCAAGAATGGCATCAGAGCTCATGCTGCAGCGAGGTGGGCAACCTCTTCGGTCAAGCACATTCTAAAAACACATAAACAATTCAGTCAAGCACATTCTAAAAACACATAAAAACACAATTCAGTTTTGAACATTTATACTTTTATCTTTGATTATGCCACATATAAATACATTATTTGACACTTTTCATCAATACTAAGTTATGAAAGATTTCTGACCTTTTTTGGTGATTTTTCTTGCAAGTTGAATGTAAACAGCATCTTTTCTGTTGTTGCAAAAAGATGGATGTTTTTGCCGACTCCATAAAAACTCAAACCGGTAATTGGGTCTGACACATCAGTTGTCAAATGCATAGTTTTGTTGGTGATTCTGACAAACATGGTAGGCTTAAGAAAATGAACAAATCACACAGAAGTTAAGAGCATAGTTTATCACCTGTCTTTGGCAATGTCTCCTTTGTACAGCACAACTGATCCTTGGGCAAATGATACAGCCATCATTGTGAGGTTTTCATGCACAGCAAAGTCTGTTACCTTGACCAAACAACAAAAACAACATATTTCTGATTGTAGTGTAAAATTTGAACATACTAATTTATCTTATTGCATGAAAACCACAGCTTTTGCCTGATTTATATGTACACATACCTCACTGGGTACATTGGTATTGGGGATTGTAGTCTGCACTCTGCAGCAAAATGGATTTCCAAGTTTGTCTTTCTTGTCCAGATTCCAAACTTTAATTACAGGATTTATTCCAATTTCATCTACCTATAATTGTACACAACTATATTTTCTGATTTGTTTTACTGCTTAAAATAAACTTAATACTTTGCATTTGACTTATGTGCAGAATTATAGCATATCAATATGCATTTAAGTACAGTGTTCATGCAGTAAAATTGGTAATTTTTTTCTATTTAGGCAATTACGCTTTTAAAGTTAATTGGGAGTTTTAGTAACTTTACAAGCACACAAAACCCATACCCCAACTGCAGCAAGCATGTTATGTTGCTTGAGTTGAAAAAGGTGAGTTACAACGATTTCAAAAGCTTTGAACGATGACACTTGGAAATTGTGGTTCACCATATGTATTCCACCTTGGGAGTGTATGAATTGATAAGGACTTTACTATTGTCTGTGGATGTGTGTTACCAATATAAAGTGTTAAAAACAACACAGGATTATTTTATTGCATTGCAAAACTAAGTTCTTTATTTAGTTGGGCTGCATAATGACTGTACAAAATTAAAGGATATCTCCAAAGACAAGTTGTCCTCTCCCACATGCTGAACACAAAAACTGGCGATCTTTTACATGGTTCCATGTCCTTCCTGATGCACCAGGATCCACTAGTTGTTTGTTGAAGAAGGTAAAACGCCGCCACTGTACAACAAAAACATGAGGGGTATCTATGTCCACATAACAAACTGCTCGATGTTGAGTTAAGAGCAGCTTTATTGCTTGATTAAAGAAATCATAGTGACTAAATACCACGAAAGCAGTGGTTCTCAACCTTTTAATATTGTCAGCAAACAGCATATTCATTAAAAACACACAAATTACTGGAAGCTTACCTGAATCAGAGCCATCTTAGAAGAAAACTAGTTTCCAAGTTTTCACAAAATGGTTTTACTGATGTTTGTTTTCAATCGTTTGCCTTTTCAAGCATTTAGCTCAGTCATGACTAACCAGTGAGGCGTGAATGAATAACTTCCTAAACTCGCAACACTACAGTAAAAAATGTTTTTACAAATACAAGCAATGGTGGTAACAGAACCCCAAACCTAGCGATTTTGTAATATCACAATTTTTATCAATGTATATTATCAACAACAAATAGCACAAAGGCGCTGGTTTGAGTAGTTGGTACTGTAGGGTACCGGAGAAATAAAATATTGACCTGCCAATCAAAAAATTAACACTTTTGACACTGCTGGCACAAAAAAGACCATTTGTTATTGTTGTTGTTGTTTGCTGCGCATGCCGAAAAAAACCGATGCACCAAACGAAACAATTACTCGCAGACCAACACAAAATAGAAAAAATAGTTTAGGCTGGCCCGCGAAAAGCTGTTCTTTTGATCCAGTCTAAATACGGACGGACTTTAACAAATGATTCGTAACAAACAGATCCCACTATGCATCGTGGTCTTCCGCTGCTTATTCCGATAAGTACCCATTGCTGCCTAACAGAGGAACCTTCGGGTACAGACAATAGCCATTTTTTTGCAACCAAAGGTTTTCCAGGCAGCTGAAATTCAACTTCACGAAACTGTGTATTCCGTTTCATGCAGAAACGTTTTCTGGCGTTTTGTCCGTGGGTGTTGCATAACTTGTTAGGGACTCGAGTCATTTGTTCAGTTTGGACCATGCTTGTGGATTGATTGGAACTTTGGTCCCCATTGTATGCAAAGGAAATGTTTTGTTGAACTGATGCGCTCTTAAACGAAGGAGTAAACGCAAACTCGGTCGATCCTGGCACAAATGTAGACGTGTACAAACGGGTCATTGCCAGCTTCCCAGATCTACAAGACAAATCTTTATTAAAGGCTAGAAAACTAGAAACACATTTACAACCGCCCATGCACACGCCCACTTACGGTTAACGCTTAAATGCTTTTTAACACCAAAACATTCACCACCAACACACATCTTTGTCATTGTACCTCCTTGTCATGCACACTGGCCAAGCACCACTGCCGAATGATACTGAAACCTGAGATTCTAGAATAATGATGGCGATATCGTTGTAGTGCAGAATTGGATCGAAATCACTGTGTAGAAATATTCTTGATATCTGCGGACCGATTTTATTAGTTAACATTCATTGACAGGTAATTTGACAGATTAGTTGCAGCCATACTGTGTACGATGCATTCCAAGATGATGTGTTGTGTATATTGCCGATGTGGACTTTCAGATCGGAGAGCTGATAAGCAAGGTTAGTTGAGGAGTACGCGAGACAACTGGCACTCGTTAATACAACCCCGTCACCTACGAAGGCACCTAAAAGAGACATTTTATGCAAAAAATACATGAAGATATGAGCCACTCGGTTCAGCCAATGAGCCACCAGGTCCAAGCAGCAGCTGTTGATGTTTCATTGAGTCGCCTAATTATTTGAAGTTGGAATCACTTAGTATTTCCAGCCGCAGGTCATAAAGTTAATTTTTCCCCCTTGTTGACCTTTCAAAACAAAACGAAAAATCGCCGTTCTGGGCTGTTGTCGGTTGCTTAAAACCTTGTCCCCAGGAAAAATAATTTATTTGGTGTTGGCTTCGTCACGATTAGTGGTAAAACCATAGTCCAGGGTAGGATCGTCAGTCCTTGTTACATAACTTATATAGGTTTTTCACCGTTACAGTGGACTGTCCACTCGCTGGTCACGCGATTTCTGCGCCGAATGGTCACGTGCCAAGCAACCGGTGACGTCATTGTGGATTCGGACGAACTCGGATCGATTCCGCACCCTTTAGAATCAAAACAAATAACACGGTTAAGTCAGTTACGTTCTCAATTGCTTAAGGATTTAGTAACTTTACACTACAGTATCTCAAAACCGCCCAAACGGCCAAGTTGTTAGCTGGTGGGACTGCCTTTTGTAAGGAATTTAGGTTGTGGGCTTTAATCCTGTCTCTTTCCCTGAGCAAGAAACTGAAATGGCATTTTTCCAATTCTGTGAAACCCAATGGTTTAACCCAAATTGATAACCTCAACTTAAAAACAAAAAATCTAATAAAAAACCACCAAACGTAACTGCAATGAGGCAAGTGTCTCGATGGCGAACTGATTGTGAGCATAAAGCAGTTGGGCGTTTTCCTCCCAGCGAGGATCAAAATGAAACAAACAAGAAAGAAAAGGATCCTTTTACATTCAAGACTTCTCAGGTGCTCCTAGCGTTAAAATAGTGGCTCACTTGGTTTGCATTTGGGATGTCGTTCGCCGCTAAGTTCGCCTGATGGAAGACAAACTCGTCTCGAGACTCCGCTTAATCTCATCATCGGGGCACAGCGAACTTTTACCACACTTCCAGTTACCAGAATTATTTTAAGGTACGGTACCGATCTAGCATGCGGTGGGTGCCATGTAGTTGTACGGCCGTGAGCCGTCAGACCTGGCTTTGGACATGCTGAAACAAAAAATGTTGGAGTTTTGCAACTAAAACGTTTACTGTACTTGAAATAAAAATACTGATACACAAGCATCGAGTTAGCTCCTGAGACTACTGAACAGAAATAACTTTAAGGAAAGGGGCGATAACACGACTTTTAAGCTGGAGCTTAATCTACATGACAGTTTGTTTATGGTAAACAATTGTTGTGCTGACTACTGCGGTTTTTTTTTTAAATTGTAGAAAATTTGTATTTTGCCTAAAATCAGGTGAATACGACATGGTTGTTCAAATATATACAGCTTAATGGCGTAAAAAAAACTCAAAACATACTTCTCAAACATTTTGGGGGGAAATTGGACCACACTCCGAAATCGTCACAGAATGAGTTGTGTGTTCCTACTAGAACATGTGTCTCGTTGCAGTGAAAAGTGATTGAAACTCCCGGGTAAAAAGTCCGATTT
>QXVZ01023194.1:0-29781 GCA_008931825.1 Phallusia fumigata | reverse complement strand
CAATTGGATTGTGGTGCAAATAATGCTTGTACTGTACATTTTTTGTTGTTGTACCGCAAACAGAACATAATATTCATCAGTTTTTTTGAAGACGCACGTGATAGAAAATTTTTATCAATGATTATAATTCACTGTCGTTTCTGCAATAGTTTTAAACCTTGTCTGTTTACATTAAAGCGCAGTTTGTGATGTTTTTGTAGACAACATTTACGTAAGATTTAACACAAAAACTTTATCGATAATTCGAAGATGATTTGCAAAACGGCCACGTTTTGGTACCAAAAATGCGATGTCGTTTATCCTCTTAAAAAACGTCCTGCTATTAAAACGCGAACAGAAGGTATAATGTCCATTGGATACAAAAAGGTTAGACCTTGAACTGTAAGAAAGTGACTCTCTGATTAAATGCTTACTTTTGAAATAATTTGATAACCGCTATTGTAATTGGCGGATTTTGACGCATACTTGCACTTTAAAGTACCAGTCAAATATGTGCTGAAGGTGTTTCGCAAAAAACACGTCCTGCTGTGAAAACACGAAAGACGCTGTATCGCGATTTAACAGTAAATTTGTTTAAGCAGAACATAACGCTGAATTTTTGCCTAGTAAATTGTTTCGTCGCGTAAGTAGCTACAGTTGAATGCATTCAACTAAAGATTTGGTAATCTTCAATCCATTAAATCAGGAGTGTGTAACGTTTTTTACTGGAGGGCCAAATACAATCACCCGCATTGCACTGTTTGTTTAACACAGGTTGGAGTTGTCCAATTGCATATCAAAGAGGAACATACCGTTTACGTTACCCCAAGACAATCTTGTATCATTTGTTATGGTACCTTGTTTATTGTGGTTATCGTTTTGTTCTTTTCTGAAATTATTTTGCCAAAACCGGTGATTTTCCAAGTAAGTTTTACCGAAAAATTGCATTAGAGTATGTTGACAAAACGTTTTGTTAGTGTTGCTAATTTGACCAATTCCTTGATTGTAAATAATTCGTATCAATCTAATTTTCACTCCTAATATGTCAGTGATGTGTGGTGTCGAAACTTTTTGCACAAAGCATTTGGAAAACATAGGTAATAGACATGGTTCGTACTTGGGCATAGGCACAATAGCTTAGCCAACCCAAAATTTCGAGGGGGGTCAATAAGTAACCTAATGAGCATTTTAGAGATTTCGTCCAGGAGTAGCCCACTTCAATGTATCATTTCGAAATTTAAGGGGAGCCTTCACCCAAGCAACCCCACGGTGTATCACGAAGGGGTGCAGGCTCGAGAGGAATGGTAGACCTTTCCTACGATGCCTCGCTAGCTCTTCTAAACGTTTAAGCGAGCAACAGAATTTTTGATCCCCTCAAATTTGAATGTGTGCTCATTGGATTTAGATCATAAAAGAATGCCAAATCGTTATTATTTGTCAATGAGTAGAATCATATCCTGAAAACACTTGTAATTTGTAAAATGAATTTCGTTTCGAGAATTTGCATGTGGTTTAGAACGTTTCATTGTTAAAAAACCTTAAAGAATTCTTTGTCTTCGAATTAAAACTTTAAACAGTTCGTTAACCTTATTCGTAATTGAAATTTTTTGGCGTTGTACATAAGCTACCATAGACGACTTTGCAAGAACAAGCGAGGCACTACGCTATCAGGTGGCTTGAAGTTCTCAGTTTGCGTGTTTGTCGTCAATCGCATGATGTGATTTTCAATATGACGGTATCATTAGCAATGATGACATACACATTTTTAGCCCTCTGCATTATTTTTTTTTCTGAAGTGCGAAATTTGCTTGTCGCGATAAAACTTTACAATGACGTCAATGTGTGTATGATGTAACCTGACTATGACGTGGTTGAACATTTTAAAAGTTCATTGGCGGTCTGGATAATCTAAAGCAGTGGTCGGCAAACTGTGGGCCGCCTAGTACTTTGTAGTGGGCCGCGAAAACCTTCCTTATGTGGGCCGCGTGGTGTATAGGAGCTGGATTGCGAGGCCGATTGCGAGGCCAAAACGCGGAGTCGTACTCCATTGCACCACATGTAAACGATTGTGATCATTTGACATGACAAATAATTGTTATATAGGGATGAATTGTGATAAAACAAACAATAGTTATTTGACATGACAAAAAATAATTGGTATGTAACAAATGAATTGTGATAGAACAGGCAAGGTCTGAAACACATGAATAGCAAAGTAAAGTGTACTCGATGAATTTAATTGGCGAATTTAAACAAATAAAATGTGGTTTTATACACAAAAAAGATTGATTAATGTTAAGAGACATTTTCGACTCAATATTATAAAACAAACTTGTCTCAGTTATCTCGTATTTGTTTGTACGGAACGTTTTATGCTGTGTGGGCCTCCTGTTAAGATTAAATGGAGAATTTGGGCCTTCGTAAAAAAAAGTTTGCCGACCACTGATCTAAAGGGTTGTATACGTTAGTACGTGAGTCTTTTATGGTTTGTGTTATTGCTATGCCGCTAGTGGTAGGGCTTCCCAAACGTTTTAGTCTGCGGGCCCTAAATTATTAAAAGTTTCCGTGAACCCTAACCTCCTCAAAACATACATGCTGTTATAGGGCCATTTTTCCTTATCAGTGTAAATCAATTATGTCGTTACCCTGTAGCCTACACTCCACCTAACCGCGGAATGTCATGACTAGAATCTGGTGTTAATGTTTTCATGCAGTCCGGCATACATTTCTGAGTCTGCCAAAAAGGCGAATCTCTAGCTGATTTCTTTCAAAGGTTGTTATCACATGCCCACAAATCTGCAATTTTTTGAATAATTCCTAAAATTAACAGCTTATCCATAGTTGGGTCGGAATCTAGCCCAAAACTAAACTGGGTTTGACTTGCCTGCTCTGAAGCAACAAAACAAACAAAAATATTCAGCTGCGTCACATACATCACACGTTCATTTCTCGCTGTCTGCTTTTATCAAGTATTTCTTTACCCGGTATGATCTGCAGTTAAACTTTGTGTTTTGTATTGATTTTGGCATTTCCGTGTACAGAATCACAAAAAGTACAATTTGTAAATGTAACACATTGTTAAATAACTAGCGTACTCGCAACCCACAAAACGCGATCCCCTGCCGGGTGCAGCGGCCTAAGTTTCGAGCGCCGTTTAGCAGCACGCCAATATGTGGCCAGGCCAATATGTGACCAGACCAATATCGCCACAAAATGACCAGAGAGAACCACAGTATTATGACACAAGCCGCGATCCAAACTAGGTCGCCTGTTCTTTCACAATATTCAAAAAAAAGCTACCACCGCTATATAAACCGCTACATTTCCGGCAACACGTTATTCGTGATAAAAACTTAGACTAGGTGCCAGCTAGATAGAGCAGAACACGAGGAAGCTGGTCTGCGAAATTTAGATGGGCGAAATAGGCGACTGTAAATAGTTAGAGTGCGAGCGCCGCCGTTAAGTTAAAGTCTAGAGTAAGTAAAAATAGCGCATTGTCGACGTATAAGCTACTCAGGAAGCCTAATTTATTTTATGTACTCGCATTTATTCTAAGTAGCCAGCTTTTGCAATTAAACAGCAGAGTGTTAAGGGCCGTGCTCCGCAATGTTTTTTTTCACTTACGTCACACTTTTTAACTTTCAAATTTCGGCGGCACACTTTAACTTTTTCGCCAGGACAGCCTTTCGAAGATTAAAATTTTCCACTATGAGGTTATGAAACAATATATATGTCTAACTAACACTACATATATGCACACTAGGCAGTCTAACTAACATTAGCGAGTTGCCCGTTAGTTGTGTAACGTTCAAATTGGCCTGTTGGATAAAATCTTTTTGTTTTCAAAAAAAGTTTGCCAACAGAAACACTTCGGCACACCAGTGTGTCGCGGCACATCGGTGGCGGAGCACTGTGTTGAGTTGAGTTGAGTCGAGTTGAGTTTATTTCGCTTGGTGAAAGAAAACATAGCGACACAATTGCACTAAATCAATCCCCAGGCCGGAAATAGCTGCGCAACGTTACAACGTTCTGAGGCGCAAAAAAGTGGAGGGCACAGTTGGTGGGTCAAGGTTGAACACGCTGCAGCTACACCGTCATGACAAGGCGTTATGTGACGGGGGCTGACATCGGAGGGTGAGTTTGGCGCAGTATCAGAAAACAAGACGGGGGGGTAACGTTGGTGGGACCAGCCGAGGGGGCCTGTGAAGGCCTGGAAGGACGACGCTCGCGTATGTCAGTGCGCAGGCATCAGCAATCGCCCGCCGCGACAGTGTCGACCCCAAACAGCCACTTTTCAGAGGTGCCTTAGCTCTGGTCTAAGTCGAATAGGGACGTTTATTTAGAAGTCTAGGGTAACTTGAACTTTAGCGCATACACCCGTAGGGCCCAGCCGAGTAATAGACCTATGAGTTAGGGGATAAGCGATTTAATTAGATATAACCCACACTAGGGAATGCCAATCAGTATCTATGTTGTTATTTCGCTCCTATAATTTATTACTAATGACTGTCGTTGCTTTTCATGACCTACTATCTGAATAAGTTGATTGCAATTAAAAGCTGGAAACATTCTCATGCTGAAATATTAATAAACCAAAGATGGTACAAACGGAATCAACGTGTGATTTAAAATTCCGGAGCACCTCAAGACAGCAGTCAGGTTTATTAACATTATGACACCACAAACTTATTGAACATTCAGCCGACTTGGGCGGCAGCATCTTGAAGAACTCACTCGCAGCGTGTCAAAAATCACAAAAAGTACAATTTGTGTAAATGTATCACTTGTTAAATAACTACCGTACTCGCAACTCACAAATTTTGTCGCCCTAACCCCTGCAGGATCGCGATCTCCAGCAGTTTGGGAAGCCCTGCGTTAGTGCACGGGTGTGATTTGTTCGACATTTTATTTGTGTCGTTTTTTCTTTGCTTAAAACCGATTTGTATATAACGCATTCAGCTTAAATGGCTGTTCACAGTTTTGCAAGCTCTGCTTAAAAGTACGACGCTACGATCATAGCCCGCCGTAAAGCTATCTCTGTCATTGCAGTTCTATTGGATTATTTTCTTCTATTTGTTTCGATTTAGAAAGATAGTGACCTCAGTTTAGCGCTTTCATGTAATTGATTGAGTTTTTTTTGTTTTTAAGACAATGATGATATGACTAATTTTGAAAGGCAACATTCGGTAACCAAATCTGTTGGTTGGAACACGCCTATAAAACTATGGTGTAGTACACCCGGTGTACGAGTGCTGCCTAAATGCGTCTGAAATAGATGTGTTCTAAGCACCCAGCAAGCTATCAAATTGTATTTGATTGGATTAAAAATGTAAAATATCGTTTAACAAAAATCGGGTCTTACTTGCATAAGGACGAGGAGCAAGACTGAGATCCTCTCCCGGACATTCACCTTCCACGCATCCGCCAAGAAACAACAGAAACAATACCCACAGCATTTTCTATGCAACAGCTGTTGGTACAAACAGTATTGAACAACCAAGGGTTTAATTCATGTCATAAGGAGGGGGGTAATTAACACACAAAAAAACAAGTTTTACACAAAATGTGAACGAGACTCGCTTGCTCAGCTACAAACATTTATTTGTTTACAACGCAAGTGTGATTCCGAACAAGATGACACACATCTAACTCCCTGCCTTAAAATATGTGCCAACAACCAACTCTCACACTACACTTACAACTCTAACTCCCACGCCAGAACAGTCAGGGTTTTTATAATGCAAAGTAGAGACAAGGTTTCAATGTGAACGTGGATGGAAAAACAATCGAAAATTCTTACAACAATCGCAAGCAAAAACCGCGGATGCGTCAGTTTCCCGTGAAAAACTAAACGTTTGTTAGAAAGGTTCATTGTTGCAGTAACGCCACATTGTCTTTATGCATTGCCATTTCGCGTCAGCAACCATTCAACTTCTACAAAGAATTCTCGTTCTATTACATCAGGAACTCAATTGTTCCTATACATTATAGGCTTTCATGCAGATATGCAAGTGTTTCAAATTCCGAGTAAAACCGAGGTTTCGGATAGCTGACAGCAAAAAACAGTTTATTTCGGTTTTTAAATACCGATTCCGTATGTTCAGAAAAACAATCTGTGGTTAAATGGCCACAAAAGAACTGCACATATATCACAACCCCATTGCTGCCCAAATATTTGTTCATCAAGAATCGTTGACCGTGCACTGACAACTTGACGTTTATGCCTAAACAGCTTGGGTTTTTAACTCGTAATAGTGACATGATTTGTTCAAAGGGAAATTCTCTTCCAAACCACGATCGTAAAAACCCCGTTTATCAAAATTCAATGGTCTCGAAAACCTTATTGTTCTTGTATTGTAAGCACGGATGTACGTGCTGAGAGGGTTCTACTACGTGCTTGACTTGAAACCTTGGAACGCGGAAGTACCACTGCGAATGTTTTGCATTTCTCATGTCTCCTTCATGGTATATTCGATTGTTTTAGTGCCGTTGATTCGCTATGATTTCTTTCGCCGAGCGAAATAAATTCAACATAATTCCCTGAAAATCCCGTCAGTTTTGGAAAACCAGTAGTCATCAAATTTACGAGAGTAGCGTGTGTAATTAAGTTAGCATATTTAGCTGTGCATCTTAAAGTTAAAATAATCGTGCCATAGAACACTAAGGTTACCAGGACCATGAAGTATGGGTTTTTTTGCATGTTGGATAGCGATATTGGGCACATCACCCTACTAGTTAGGAGTTACCACAAGCTGGCTACAAAAAACAATGAATATCGTTAAACAAAGCATGTCGGGAAGTCCGGAGAATTACAATCGAAACATAATACAATCTACAATGCTTCATGGGCTGGGGTATAGCGCTGTGCTCCACTCATCTACAAGTAAATGTTGGGTCCGGTACCCATAAAATTGCCACTACCCTGTTAATGGGTAATAACCTGTGTTGTTCATCTTAAATTTATTTTGACAACGTTATTTAGCGCCAAGGGCTACTGTTTGTGTTGATATGAGTATGACGGTAAAATGGCGGTTGGAATGAAGCTACTGCTAAAATGATAAATTTAGAAATTCTTCCAAACAAACAGATATGTGCAATTTCACAAAGTTACTATGTTATGTTTTGTACGTCACTTATAGCTATGTCATTGAACACGACTTGAAAATATATCTTTAGTTTAACTAGCTCAAGTCCATTAAGGAGCACTTACACATTTCTTTTTAGTAAACTAGAATAAAGGATTCTAACAGGCAACAAACCGATTTTTTTAGGGTTGTTTGACATTAATCTTTGTCTATATTGAGTCAAATATACGGGTTGAACTTGCCTTAGATTTCGATCAGAATAAGACGGCAAGATAACCATGATGGCCAACCAGTCAGCCGTTAGCGCGACTGCTTTGTGCCTATTGATTCAAATCCCATTAGGTCACTTCCAAGCCAGTGGAATCGGACATAATGGCACAAATTGAAGTTCAACTATACGTCTGAACTTAAACGTTTTTTAGGAATGTACAAGTTCCGTCGCAAATTTGTTCGTTATGCAGCTGAAACTTTGCAGTAGTTAAATGGAATGCTTTGCTGAAAACAAAAAAGGAAACAAGATGTTGAAATAGCAGCCACATACTAGCCAGCGTATCACAAATAAAAAAGGTAATGTTGATAAATAAACGGAACAAGCGAAATCAACACTAATTTACGGAATGAACGGAAAGACGGAATAGGCTCGATGCTAATTTACGGAATTATAGGAAATGAAGGAATGAGGGTGCACGCACGAGATGAGAATGTAGGAATGGACAAAAATCAGACTGTCAGAACAAAATAAACTGTCAGAATGGAATAAATGGGCCGTAGGTATGGAATTTTACAGTCGTACAGTTAAAATATATTTTATTGGCCGTGGGTACGGAATAAGTTTCTCTTCAAATTTTTACCCAAATGCAATTTGGGTGTTGGCAATTGTTTGGCAACAGAATTTGCCCAATCTGCAAGAAAGACATTTTGCATTGAACTTATTTCTACTTTACCATTTTTTAAGTAGTTTGTCCCAGTTTTCCCGCCACTGTGATAAAAGAGTTTAGTTAAATGTATGTTAATGTAAATAAAACAGCAGACAACATATTTTTACTGTTTTTTTTTGTTAGAAAATGTTAGAAAGGGCAGTTTAATTTTCAACGTTTCAAACCAATAAAAAAACAGATCTTCATGAAGTTGGAATGTGCTACAAATTACAAATGTAAATAAGCCACTGTATTACATTGTACCATACGCTTCATGACCAAACAAAGAGTTTTTTCAGCTCACACGTCATTAGGTTGAATCAGGGGTGCGCAACCTGCAGCCGAAATTACTATTTTAGACGAGGCCGCGCACATGTATATTAAAGTGTAATGGCATGTAATGGCATCAGTGCTTTGCAAGTCTTTTTTAGGCGGTTTTTAGTTTCTGGTAATTTCGTGCAGGTTGGCTGCTATAACGGGAAGGTAATTTAAAATTAGTTTGCTTTGAAACCAATTAAATGGTGGCAAAGCTACGTGCACACAAATAGTGCAAATCTATGTCCTGTTACAACGTTTATGTAAATCCTATGTTGCGTTGTAATAATACAATTATAAAACAGTAGCAAACAATGTTTACAAAGCACCTGTAATAGTTAATCCAAAGCTTTGCTGTCTTTGTTAATCTCAAACGCTGGATTCCTTAACCAAATATATTAATCTAATACAGAGGTGCACATTGCCGGCCCAATCACCGACTTAATTTTACTCACGGCCGCCACATAAGCTCCGAGTTACAAAAAAATGCCAGGTGCCAGATGTACGTCACCACACACCCTATTGTGACGTATCACAAACGTGTACAACGACGTGGCGCAGCATTCCTACAAACATGACAGAATTTTCTGTAAGAGCATGTTGAGTGGTTATTGCGTTGGCTCACATGAAAAAAAACAATGTTAACAACTGCCACCTTTGCATGTGGCTCAGCGCTTATGTGATGGTCGTAAGTAAAAAAGTCTGTTAAGTAGCCGGCAATGGCAAAAAGGTTGTGCGCCCCTGGATTAATTCAAACTCTAGTAATCGCAGGTTGCTGTCTTCTGTTGATCTTGGAACTGTTTTATTCTTAATTAAAAGTGCAACAAAGGCGTGTTCATGTCTTATGACAGAAGGCGATAGCTAGCGTAAGATAGAAAGGTAATCCATTGGCATAGCCTGGAGGCAAAAGAATTATTTTCCTCAAATCTCTGAGCAACAGAATTCAAAAGAGCTTGTTCGCCAGAAAAAGGCACATTTCCACCTGTGTCAGATCCTTATGGTAGACACTATAAGAAAGGATATTATAAAAAGAAAATAAATAATTGTTTCAATATTGAGCGCTTGTCCATGTAACACAAGACAGTCTATCAATCTTTTTAATATTTGGACCCCTGTTGACGACCCACGGAGCATTCAATGTGTTCGGACAGTTTCGAACGGACAGTCGCGGTCACGTTTTGTTCCTACAATCTTATCTCATACCACCATTTTTATTTGATCAATTCCCACATTTTCTCTGCACCAACTTTCACATTCACTGCATCCGGACAGATAATTTCCAAATGTTCCGTAAATTATTGTCGATCCCATTTATCCCTTCCGTCTATTCCGTAAAGTATTGTCGATCCCATTCTTCCGTCCCGTCTATTCCGTAAATTACTATCTGTTCCGTTCATTCCGTTCCGTACATTTATCTTAATAAATGAGACTTGTGAATAAATTAAGACTTTTGAAACAAATTTAATGCGGTGCTGGTGCGTAATAGGACTGTCGGAATCGAAGAAAACTGACGAAACGGATAAAATGCAAGTGGCTAATAAGTCTATCGAATAGAATGTGGCTGTTAGTACAGATTCGCAGAAAAAGGAATCGTAAGAAAATTAAAAAATTGTATCCACTACAACTACACATGTTAAATGGCACATCAAAAGATTAAAAAAATCACTTTTAGAAATAGCAGCGACAAGTGCATGATTAACAACCTAAATAAAATGCGATGTTCAAGCTAGTCGTAAAAAGTTTTTATTGCAACCACTTTTAATTCCTAAATATTTCTATTCTACCTTACTCGGTAATGTTTTACACCATCATGTTGGTATGCGAGAATCTTTCAAATTGTCGTTTGATATAACGGGTTTTCAAAGAGAAAAAAAGTGTAGGAATTACCAAGTTTGCATATCTTAAAACCTGTATTACCTCAGGCGTTACCCGCATAGAATACAAACATAGAAACACATATTCGGTAGGATTCTGTCAAGTCAAGCGTGACCTGCGTGCAATTCTGAAGTGCTGGACTGATTTCCATGTTTGTTTCGTTAAATAGGTCTTGTGACGACTTATTGTTTCGTTGTTGAGGTGAACGACAATAGTCAATTTATTTGCGATAGCCCCCAGTATCGCATATTAAGCAGCGGCGAGATATTTTAAATCTTAAGAAATGCCGCTTGTGTTCCGAAAGGAGTAAAAGATTCGAAATATTGGGTTAACGCTCTGCTCAGATTTCGCTGGTATGACACAACATGCATGCATTGCGGATGGACATATGCAAGTTAAAAACTACATCTGTATGCAAAATTTGTTGAGCTGCTTGGTATCAAAGGTTGAGAAACTAGGCTCTGCAGTAATATTACTAGAGTTATTTTTGCCAGTTTATGGCCAAATGTAAAATCCGCCCTAAGCCCGCCAATGCATAGGCCTACCATCTTTTTTCAACAGATTTCGATTACATTTTCATAATGTCCGGTACAAACAACTACCATATTAGGCAGGACTGCCATACGTTCTATATATCAAGGACATGTTGCATTTTTTTTAGAAAAGATTGTTTGCCTTCCGAGAACCCAGCCAAAAATCCTCCTTTTCGCATTTCGCAAGCAACTGTTCATTTTCAAACAAAAATCAACCACGTATCAAATTTTTTCTCCCAAGTACATGTTTCGGCTCTGTGTCCTCCAGTCAACTTTGCCAAACTAAAATGCCTTGTAATAAGTATGAACATAATGCCCACCATCATATGCAATTTTGGCTGAAACAAAGGACCCTGTTTTGATATCAGGTTACACAACATCACATTGTAACAACAACACGTGCCCCGTTACATATTATCGTGCTAGTACCAAAATAGTAGGAAAGCTACCAAATTACGTTTGAGTGACCTAGAAAAGTTATATCATTACATCATAGAAAGGCAAAATCACATTAGGAAATCGTCCTTGAAATATTTTTACTGATTACTAATTAAAATCAAAACGCAAAAAATAAAACTCTTCAAATCACATTCCAATCGGAAACCGAAAAAACAACTTTTCCGACACAAAAACGCACAATAATGGACCTTTCTTTTCTCTGTTGATCTCTTTGCAATAAAAATATGTTATTTTAACGTTGTCCTTATTTAAAAATAGTAAACTGCACAGTGCAGTGCTCTCGCAAATTTGCGTTAATAAAACAGTATGAGCATCCTTTACATTTGAGCTGAATCTGTTTCAAAACTGCACCAAGCGACCCAGCAGTACCAAGCACTTTATACACATCGGCGTACCCAGCACTTGTCAGATTAACGTGTTTTAAAAGTCATTTGATATCTAGTTACAAAACCCACACAGTTTCACGTTACAACTTTGCTGCCGTCGCTTCGAGATAAGACTGAACACGTGGAAAAAGTGGCAAGCTGTTCTTGAAATCTTCAATGTTACTAACCACAGTCGGCTGAAAAACATTGTGCTGTTTAAAACCAAACTATAAAATTTCCAGTGGTATTTAACAGAAATTTTAGTTGGAAGACAAAACGTGACGTCACCAAAATGACGTATCGATTAATTTTCGTCATCCTATTAATCACACTTGGGTTTGTCTTAATAAAGCCTTCCAAAATAGCGCAAAACGATTTCTGCTTACTCAACGAAATTTGCTGATTCGACATTATTACAGCACCCAACTGGAGACGTTAATCAGAAAGTTAATTCCTGAAATTGCAAAGCAATTGGCATAAAATTTTTAAACTTTGCGTTTTACCTGTGGAAGTGAAGGGCAGGGCGATAAACCTTCATCGCAACATTTCTCGTCGGGTTTCACCGCACCTAAAATAACATAAAACAGTTAACAAAGAGAAATATATGTGCAAACGTTTTCTATAGATCGATAACATCTAGATGTTAAAATCAAAATTTGCCGTTAATATCGGGTAATTGAAAACGATGGTATATATCCATAACAGCGTATAATCATGTCGTCTGCACTTTGTATTCATGCGAGTGGCATCTACAGACAACAGTGCCAATGTGTTCCTTTTTAGCTAATGCTTAGCCGCTTAGCGGCGCGTTTATTGTCATAATAAGGAACACAAAGGCGCAATATGAAACGTTGTATTGTCACGTGATTGGATTTTTCGCAATATTAGCAAAATTCGAACGCGTCGTTGATTGAGCAACACGTTTTTGATTTACTTTTGTGGTGGCGTCTAAGTGGAAAATGACAGTTGCCTTACTGGCTTTCACTTAGAAACGTTTTTACATTCTTCGCATGAACATGCAACCAACGCACATCTGACAGAGTTTATACGTAGGAAGATAAATCATCGTCGGTCACTGGAGACTTAAATAAAGGCATGGCAGTGCTCTCAAAATAAAATAACAGTCCTTAATAGTTCTGTTACTGGCAATTCTGTGTGTAATTTGTGTATAAAACTTTCTTAATAAAAACATTATATTGACGACAAACTTGTCTACGTAGCACTTCAACCTGCCGTGAAAAAGGCATCATACGAAAAAAAGACGACCTTTAAAGCATTTCCAATCAGCAAGCGATGGGATTCGAACCCCCGACGAGAGCCTTACCTTCGTATTACCAATGGGGAAGGTTGCCTCACTAAAATACTAGAAATTCCAGCTCTGATTTGGTATTATGTTTTCTGCAGGGCAAAGTTATCAAGAAAGCCCAAATGAACCGAAAAAAATTCTTACATTTCTCCACTTTGTTGCCAAGCAAATGAACACACAGTTTTGACCTCTGTGGCGCCCCCACGCGGATGTGTCGTCTGTAAAATTCTTGTAAATCTTGTTTGGTGACAGTTCGCAGATGGTTTGCTTCGGCCTCGGCTAAAAAAATACCATTGTATGTTACATGCACAACTTTGCACACTTTAAGCGGGTTTCCTGACAAGCTTTGTGCAGTCAACCATAGCGCTTGTCGCATGCACGACTTTGCACACTTAAAACGGGTTCCCTGACGAGCTTTGTGCAGTCAACCATAGCTCTAGCCGCATGCACGACTTTGCACACTTCAAGTGGGTTTCCTGACGAGCTTTGTGCAGTAAACCACAGCGCTTGTCGCATGCACGACTTTCCACACTTAAAACGGGTTTACTGTGGGGCTTCGTTCATTTAAATATCGATACGGGTGACTTCACAAAGTTAGTTAGGGAACCCGCTTAAAGCTGCAAAAAAGGAAACTTGCAACTTACGTCTGTTGAAGTGATGCTGCTCTGAAACAATTTCAATCCAATGCTTCAGAGACTCGGTGGACAGTTTTTTAGGTTTTTCCAAAATATGGCTCACTAGCGCCGCCACGTGTCTGGTAAACTCTGCTGCTTCCATTTCTTCCAGAAGTTTCTGTAGCGAAAAAAACATAAACGTTACACGTCGCTCTTTCTCAGGCAGTTGTGATACACGAGGCAATGATTTATTTTTACTCTTAGTTTACCGACCTCGATATGTTCAATGAACGCCTCCACTCTGCCTTCCAAGTACTCCGGTGTTCTTTCAGATTGGACGACAACTTTTAAGCCGTGGACGCCGTTACTCCGACTTACAGTCGAATAAACAATATAACCAAGTTGTTCTCTGTGAAAAAAGAGGGTTTGCAATGTTTTACAACCATTGGGACTTGCTAGTGAGTCATAAAGGGGTTTTAGAGAAAGCCATAAAGCAGGAGTGTCCAAACTTTTTTTAATCAGGGCCCATTTTAATTGAGTGAAGGCGTCCGCGGCCCAGCGTTTTTTTGATGGTTTCAACCTTAAAATCAGTTTAATCAAAACTTTGGCGGGCCATGTTTAACACAATTTGAAACCACAGCCGCGGGTCACGTGAAATGGCATCGCGGGCCGCATTTGTCCCTCCGGCCGCACTTTGGACACCCCTGTCATAAAGCTATTAGAAACTGTTAGAATACAAATTATGTTTGCGAACAGCTAGGTGTGGCAGGGGCTATTCGAAATCGTATCCAGTGAATTGAATATCATAGTAGCGAGATTAGAATGAGAAGCAATGTTGGGTAACAAGTCATATAATGCCTCAAGTCAAGTCAAGTCCTAAGGAGTCCCAAGTTAAGTCAAATCGCTAGTATTTCTTGTCTTGGTCAAATCTTATTCCAGGGGGGTAAAAGGAGGCCAGTACGACCCCGCGTTTTGGCCCCGCCATCGCGTCAGGATCCAGCTCCTATACACCACGCGGCCCACATAAGTACGGTTTACGCGGCCCACTATAAAGTACCAGGCGGCCCACAGTTTGCCGACCACTGCACTGACCGCTGGGTCCATCTTAGAAGCCGTGCTTGGATTTGGAACACCAACTACACGAATGGTGGCCAAAGAAGCAGGTTCGATTACATGTTGGTGTTGGACTTGCGCCCATCTCTGCTAGGCTAGCTTTACAAAAAGTAGGAAACAACTTACTTTGTCCTCAGCGTGTTGAAGCAAGGTTCCGATATGATTTGTGCCAACAGCATCAGCATTGCGTTGTCTGCAGTGTTTTGCAACCCAATTTGAAAGTAAACTTCTACTGCTGAAATGTCGCGAATGTCGTGTTTGTGTTGGTAGACATGACAACTGGCTGTAAATAAAGTTAATATAAAGTTGATGGGTTGAAAAAAGGAATGTTTTCAACAACAAAAATAGGCGAGGCATGGATAAACTGTTTAGGACCAATGTGCAAATTCTAGTGTTCCCTTTGGTCATAATTTTTTACCATGAAAAAACAAAATGTGCAATTTAGTTCGATGCAAAAGTTTAAATAGATGTATTTTTTGTAAAAAAAAACGGTTGCTTCTAGGCCTAACCTTACGGAGGATCTTTTGGCAAATGTATTTTTGCGTACTGACGTCCTATTCAGGTCGTTTTCCTCATAACACTCAAAGCGCGACATAACTCGTCAGTGCGCAAAAGTGTATGTTTTTTGCGCACAATGTAAAAAAACAAGTGCTTTGGGGCGTGTGCTTTTTTATTTTTTTGACCTCATGGGTCATTTTTTTTGCTTTAAACAAACCATGAGGAAGTTGCAATTCCCTAAAGCGAACGAATTCCAACTCTTGCAGTGCAACTGTTGAAGCTTCGCCTTGTAATATTTCTTCCACAGCCGANTCAACAAAAAAAATAGGCGAGGCATGGATAAACTGTTTAGGACCAATGTGCAAATTCTAGTGTTCCCTTTGGTCATAATTTTTTACCATGAAAAAACAAAATGTGCAATTTAGTTCGATGCAAAAGTTTAAATAGATGTATTTTTTGTAAAAAAAAACGGTTGCTTCTAGGCCTAACCTTACGGAGGATCTTTTGGCAAATGTATCTTTGCATAAAGACGTGTTATTTAGGTCGTCTTCCCCAAGGTAAATAACACTCAAAGGGTGACATAACTTGTCAGTGCGCAAAAGTGTATGGTTTTTGCGCACAATGTAAAAGAACATATGCTTTGGGCGTGTGCTTTTTTATTTTTTTGACCTCATGGGTCATTTTTTTTGCTTTAAACAAACCATGAGGAAGTTGCAATTCCCTAAAGCGAACGAATTCCAACTCTTGCAGTGCAACTGTTGAAGCTTCGCCTTGTAATATTTCTTCCACAGCCGAGCACAAACTCAGAGCTCCTGAAATAAAAATCACACACATCAAGAGTTTTTTAAACATTTTTTGGCATTTTTTTGTCGAAAATATTAATCTTTTTAAACAGCAAACCCGCTTAATTCCAAATCACACGTATACCAACGTTGCAAAATACATTTTTGATGCCAACTAATTTGTAACTGACAATTTACTTCAATAATTACGAGCAACCAGAAGTTAGAAGGTATTAGTCGCCGCCCCATGTACATCTGTTTGAGGCATGCTAGCCCTGTGGTTGCGAGTTTAAACTGCACCATAGCTTAGTATTGCCGTCATGTTATTGAAACCTAAATATAAACAAATTTGGACGACTCCTTTACCAAAACGTAAAAACAAACTCATCTAAGAAAAAACGGAATTTTGGGGGTTAAAAACGTAAAAAATTGGTAAATCGAAACTAAAGTCACAAAATACACTACAATATATTGCATTGCACCATCCATCAAAATAGGAAACTTTTAGGTAACTTACTTTGTTAAATATTGCCGTTTTGAAAAAATTTACATTTTGGGGCCTGTGGGTGAATTGGTAGATGAATTGGGGTAAAAAGTTGACAGTGCACCCCCCCCCCTACCCATCTATCATGTGTAAAAATTTGAAGAAATCTAGACAACCCCTTCAAGGACCAAAATGTGGGAACAAACTCGCGTTAGGACAAAAAATAACTATCGTTTCATTGCTGGTTCAATTACAAGGATTTTGAGCAGCTGACATTCATTTTTACTTACCTTCCTTTGACACATTCCCATGCACAAGCATTTCAAGGTGCAGACGTTTCATGAACTGTGGAATAAACTCTTGTAACATGTCGATGTTGAGTTCGGGCAAACTGTCGGACAGTTCCTCTTTCAACCACGACTTCTCGCACTTAATAGCGCGTAGGTAGTAGCTGGTGTGCTTGTACGGTTGGTCGGCGCGGAAGTTCTTCAATGCCCTCGCATACTGAAAGGAAAAAGTTCTACACGTCAATGGGCGTTGTGATGTCACAAACAACTTTTGGTTGTCCCCATGTGATAATCTAAAGATTTTGCTTGAACGCCGATTTCTAACTCACACAAGACTTTGCATGTTTTGGCAAGCACTTAAATGTTTAAACACCACACACGTATAGTCCATGACTTACAGCTTCTTTGATGATGTCGAACCGCTTCGTGTCAATCTTAAAGTGGCTCATTTTGTGAAGAATCTTTTTCAGCAGGACGACTTGCTTGTCATTGTAACCAGTCACATGAAGCTGTAATTAAGAAACATTTTAGCATTAGTGTTGGTCATATTTAGTATTTTTTTCAAAAAGATTGGTGCTGTTGTTGGTTTTTTTGCACTCAACGTGTTTCCATGGGTCAGAGCGATGCCACTAAATTTTGTTGTGCATGGAGAACCAAGAGANTTTGAACCAAACCCTCGACAAAGCTGTGTTCTAGAAAATTTAATATTGTTGAAAACCTGATGTAGTTAAATGTGGAGAAATATGTTGTTGCTGATTTTAGTCATTAAGAGTTTTGTTTTATTTGCTGTTGTGACATATTTAACAGTTCGAAACTTTGAGTTAAATTCCAATAACCCCCACATCAGACAACACAAGGTCTATCCAGGATTTGAACCTCAAACCTCTTGAATACAAAGCAGTTTTGATAACCACAAGGCAGAGTTCGGATTAGCAGTAGCACATTCAACATTACAAATGCAAGGCAGTTGCACTGACCAATAAGTCACAATAGTGTCCTAGTGGAGATTAGAACCATCAACCTTATGAATGCAAGGATGTTACAACTAGCTGGTTTTTAGCATCTGCCCCCGGTGCTACTTTTCCACATTTGACAATTACATAATTACCTTAATAATTTGTGGAACTTTTTCACTTTCAGCTGGCAAAGTAAGAATGTCGAAATTGGTCGGAATAAATTCATTTCTGTCAGGTAAACGAAACTTTTCATTCGCTTGACAGTTTTTCCACTTCTGTAGATTTTCACTACTAATTTTGGTGACTTTGTAATTGGTCCCGTACCAGCGTTCAGTTTGGTCAGTTGTTCCTTCAAAGGATTTCGACACAACTGTCATTCTGTAATATATGCAATTCTGAAAGGTGACTATTATGCACTGTGACAAGTGATAGGTTGAGGTTGTGATTTCAAATGGCACCAAAGAGTTTTTAAACCACAACGAAACTGTAAAAATTCGTACACTGCCACTACTGGGAATGCCAAATATAGAATTTTAGTCACCCAGGTTTGTATTATAAAGCATCAGGTTCTTGTAGTGTGTTTTTTATCAGGTTATGGGATTTAAACTTAACCTTTTTTAAGAAAAACACTAAGTTTACTTATGTATTCCAGTAATTGGTTTCCAGGGTGTTAAAAACATTTACTTCTATAATTTAAATAGAAGATAAGTGTAAACTACTAGGTAGTCTGTCATGACATTCTTTTATTATTGCAAAGAAATATAAAATCTGAATCAAAAAGAACTAATTTATGACATGCTAGAAGAGCTAATTATTTATTTTGCACATGTCCAGCAGCTACATTTATTTACCGCATTATAACAACAAGGTTCTAACACCACCATCTAAATGTCAAAATTCTTTTACATAGCATAACTGGGTTTGCAGTAAATTTACAAACATTATTTTTCCAAGTCAGAGATAAAAGTGAATTCCAAAAAGGATGTTTATTTCACCAATAGCTTCCATATTTTTTTGTTAGTTTTATATAACCCCACTTAGTTGACACAGATTAGCTGCGTTAAACATTATTGCCCAACTTTGCTAAGAAGCATACAGCTTCACATTTGAACCAAGGCATACCCTTATAGCAGGGGGGAGCATTTTCTGTGGCCCTATGCTGGGGTTCCAAATTGTGCTACACATGGCCCGCCAAAGTTTGAATTAAGCGTTTGGATAAAAACCACAAATAATTAAGCCGATTAGATCGCTGTGCAACCATATTTTTGCACACTACATTTTTAGTTCACAACTTATGAAACGCTGGCCTGTAGGTGTCTTTACCTGATTACAATTGCCCCTTATTAAAAAAACTTTGTACATCCTTGCCTTATAGTATCAAAGGCAGCATACCTCATGTTTTCAGGTATCAGGCGCTCCATTATTTGGTTGATAAGATCTGGTTTGTATTCGCTAAGTATCGCATCGGCAGACAAAGCATCTTCCATTGGGAAATACTGCATCGATTCACTAAGTTTCATAACACAGGATGTTGGACGCTGCTTGTCTGCAAACCCAAAGGACTATATTAATTTGTTAGTTTTTTCAATGAAATGTTTTGTTTAAAACACTGTAACACAAAATATTAAAGGTTGTTGACAAGGTGTGTTAGTGATAATTATTACCTGCCTACTCTCAGTGTTCCATGTGCTGTATTAAACAACTCTGAATTAAAGGCCAAAAGTGGTTTGGTTTTTGAATGACAAATATGGTGACTTGTATTTTAATCTAAGTGTGATTTTAATTTATCATCTATGTGTAAGGTTGCAATATGCTGAGTATACTTGACTAAGCACTAAAGATTAAAATGACTTGCTCAGCCACGCTAGGATATTTGGCCTATGCCTGCAACCTATATATCTTTAAGAATATTTTTATGCCACATTTGCAAATCAGGTTTTTGTCTGGTTTTTTAAAGACAAAATCATCAGCAAATATGGGTTCACCTTTAAAGCGAAAAGCCATATCACTTATTTCCTTGGTTTCATTGAAAACCCATTCTTGGGGGCCGACCTCTCGTAACATCGCAATGTATTGGAACATGCAGGTGACAATGTCATCAACATGATCTAGACAAAAAACAAAGAAATACTGGTAAAAATTGATACAAAAAAGTTAAGTCCCAATAATGAGTTTCCATAACAAGTTTGAGTCATAGAAATCACAAACAAGTGATTGCATAAATTTGTTCTTTTTTAACAAAAAAACGAAGGCATAAAACTTATTGCAGCAATACATTGCAACCCATAAGCAGTCGCAATCACATAAATATGTCACAAATATTTGATAAAATGTAGCTCAGAATATTTTCCTACCCATTCCATCTTCTGTGAGATCCACTTGAATAAGAAAGAAATCAAACCCTTTAGCTCCACCATGTGAGCCAGCCATCAGAGCGTTGACCCACCCTTGCTGCTTCAACTCTGACAACAAACTACCAGGCCCTTCGTGGCCAATTAAATGTCCAAGATAGGATTCCGGCTGAAAAAATTTTAACATGCAGATTATGAACAGGTAAATAAAAATTGGTTGGGTATTAAACAAAAAAACCCAGTAAAATACAAAACACCTGATGAAAAAATATGCTCCAACCGAGTCGAATACAAATTCAAAAGAAAAAATAATGAAAAAAATTTCTATTGGAACTTTGATGGGCACTCATTATAAGCAGTGCTCCACAACCTTTTGGAACTCACATCACATTTTTAAAGTTTCGAAATTTCACGGCACACCTCGACCTGTGTTTTGCTCCAAGGCAGCCTTTTAAAAATAATAATTGCTAATAAGGCATTGTAAAATATCTCATATTCACAAAGGGCAGTCTAAGTAGAGTTTGGATTAGCAATTTTAAAAACAGATACAACGTTCAAATTTGACAGATGGAAATTTTTTTTTAAACAAAGTTTGTTAAGTTGCAGTTACATGGAAACACACCTCGTGTAGTAGAACAACAGTGTGCCATGGCAAAAGTTGCACAGCACTGGTAATGGACAACGAATTGGTTGTTTTAATATTTTCTACTCACATTGGACTTGTAATATTCAGTAAAATCAGGAATCGGAAACAACAGCATCAAATTTCTGAGGTCCTTCACAGGAACCACATGTATACAAGTCTGTAACAAAACTGTTTATTACTTACCAACCAAAAATACCGAAGTAAAGAAATGTAGTCATTAAGTGAGCTGCAGACAGTGCACACTGTTTCGACCTGAAAGGTCTCATCAGTGCAGCTGGTGACCGGTCATTGGCCGCTTAGGCTAGTCTAGCTAAATTATGGCACTCCAGTTTGTTGTGAGTAACAGGTTGCCCGATGTATCACTGGACTATTTATTTACCATTATATCAAAATATTTTTGCAAACCTGAAGTTGTTCGGCAGTATATGGAGATTTCTCATACACTGGAACTTTGACATCTTTGTTTTGAATATTACTAAACATTTCCAGCACCATCTCAGACAGCTCATCCAAAGTTTCTCGGCCAATTACAGCCATAGACATTATATTGGATGAGTAAAATTTGCTGTGAAACTTCAAAAGTTCATCCCGGACACAAAGGTTGTTGTCTTTTGGATTGGTGTCCAAAGTAAACTTATTACCTGTGAGAAAGTTGTGTGTTTTATTTCTTCAGTGGAAGTAAGAAGCTGGTATTTACTCATTATGAATCAGCCTTCAAGCTTTCGGCTCTAAATGTAATTGGGCTGAAAGTAAGTTTTTATCAATATTGCTCAATCTTGTAGTGTTAAAAAAGGTGCGGCCCATTTGCACTGAAAACCACTGTGAAAGCTGGGCTTGGATGAGTATCACTAACCTTACGTTTGCAAGGTCATTTTAGAGGCAGAGTTGCCATCATAGCCATCCTAATGGCACTGTTGGGATAAGCTGTGACAGTGGTAACCACTAACCACTTCACCATGTGGTGGCTTTTGAGTTTGTTTAAAGCAAACAGCACTGATGTACCTGTACTAAATTTCGCATAAGGATGTGTTGGATCTGAAGTTGCTTTGACAATACGCTGGAGCCTCCAAGCATCTGACATAACATTCTTCTCATGCTCTGAGTTAACTGCATTCACCTCACGGTCTGTACAACTCACATCAAATAAGGGACAGATAAAGAACTGAGAAAACCTACAACAAAATATTGTAAGTTACAAGGCCTTACGTGGGTAAGTTGGAATGCCTCTTCTAAACCACCATTCATTACTTAAAGCATGTTTACATCGCTGGGTGCATTTTTTTGCAGAACTTGGTGCACCTTTACAGTGTTCGGAACTATATTACAGCGAGTGGTACGCCTTTACAAAACTTGGCGTTCACATTAATCATGTTTCACTCTACCCAATTTAATACCTAAACCTGGACAATGTTAGTTACCGATCTAGGATTCCTCTGAGATGTTCATGACCAACATCAAAATAGTAGTTTGTGTGTTCACCCGACGTGAATGCGTTACACATCCCAGCATGCTCTTGAAGAAACTAGTGAAAAGAAAAAAATACGTTTGCAGAATCCACACTTAAGAATTAATAGATGTGATTGTATTCTATAAAGTGTTGAACACAAACCAACCAAAATAGACATTATGAATTGGAAAAATTGATGAAACAAATAATGAACTTCTTTAAAAACCAGCTAGAAAACAGTTAAAAATACATGTGTTGACCACTAAATCTTAGACACATAGTCCCATCACAAACAAATGCTTGATCAAAAAAACATTTAGCCTGTATGTTTAAGATTTTTAACCTTACTTTGCTGTATTCCGCCTCATCTGGGTATTTTTCTGTTCCCAAAAACAGCATGTGTTCACAGAAGTGAGCAAGGCCAGGCAGGTCAACAGGGTCCGTCAGCGACCCTGGGTAAAGATGTTGCTTGTTTACATACAGTAACCAAAAAATCCACAATGACCAATTTTTATGAATTAAGAAAAAGCATACCATTAGACTGCTATTTAAATTGTTTAAAATCATGTTCAGATGTATCTATAAGCATGCTATTTAAATTGTTTAAAATCATGTTTAGATGTATCTATAAGCATGCTAACTGGAAATTATAGTCGGCTACCACTTTACCAATATTAACATCCATTGATGCTGCAGACTTGTCAGTTTTGGGGTCACTGACAACCATAACCTTCATTCCGTTTGCAAGTTTAATTCCTCGGTAATCTCTTTTATCTGATTCTGACTTTATAATGTTGTTGTGAACACTAAAACAGGAATAGCATCATTATATGTAGTTCCATTTGTATGCGATACCATAATGCACTCTGGCCATGTTTCGCACATTAAGAATAGAAACAATAAGACACACAACAACTGGATATCCAATAATTGACAGCAGATGGCGAATTTGTAATCTTTTTCTCATTAAGCAAAATTTTCCAAATTGCCACACAATGCAAGTTATGTGCTAAAATTTGAAAATACATCATAGTATTCAAAAGATATCGAAACACTTTTTTCGGCAGAATTTTTTTAGCAAGAAACAGAACTTTACCTTGCAATTTCAGAATTCCACTTTTCTTGAAACAACCTCGTTTCAGAGTTGGATGTGGCTGAAACCACCATTCTTTTTACTATTGTCTTTACGCTTTTGGAACTGGATTTATTTAAAAGTAAAGCAACGGTTTTCATTCCCTAAAACGACATAAAAGCAATATTTTAGTGATAAGAGCGAATTTACATGACGTTTTATACAAACTGATTACCAAAAGTATGACAATTTGTTCTTTTATTGATCTTTCAATCTTTAAAATTTAAAACAAACAAAATCTCTCCAAATGTGCAAAATCATTTTCCATGCGGTTCGAAGGGGAATCACCATATGGTTGTTGCAACGACTTTTTGTTACATCCGGACTTGGGTTCGCAGGATGTCTGTGTTTACTCACTTTCCCTGTTTTCGAAATCTGCTCCTCTAGCGGTGGCGTCAATTTTTAGTTTAGTTGTTGAAAGTGGCGTTGATCGATGGCTATAGCGCTAGTTTATTGCATTTTGACACCGAATTATTGGTCGCTCTGGTTGCGCAAATTGTGCAGCTGCGCACTCAAGAGCTCCACCTGGCGGTTGTAATCTTATTATGAAATACGGTAGACACACTGACCAAGGAACACCAGCATCGACGCAAACCTGCTTGGCATTGCTGTACGAGTTTGTGACCGGTGACGTACGCGTACGTCAAATTGTGCACTTTTTAGACGGAAACTATTTAATGTGGGTTTGCCTATGATTCACTAACCCTAACCCTATCCCTAACCACAACCCCAATGCTTAACCCAACGTTAACCCTAACCCTAAACTGGAGAAACAATAAACACCAATGATCTCTGTGAACTAATGCACGCACAGCAATGACGTTTGCCAAAACCCTTTGTGACGTAACAGTTTGGTTTGAGTCCGGTTTGCTTCGATGCTAGAGTTCCAGGTTGATTGGCTTAAAAAGCCCTATCTACGAAATGTATAACATTTTGGAAATATGCTTCCGGGTTAGTGTATTTTCCTTGAAATACTGGGTTCTATCGTTTGATATTGTAGTAGCAATTGGCTTCAATCTTCAGTTTATTTATGCTTTTTAGAATAAAACAACAAATGTTCGGAAAAGGCTGCATTTGTTCGGAAAAAATCGTCAATTTTCGGNCATTCCCTGAATAAAAGGCAAGACTATAAATTATAAGTCTAGGAGGTATTTATGTTACAATACCTTTATTCATTTGATACCTATACTTTCCTCACATTTTCTCTTTGGTCATTCAACCATTTTTCTTTCCATTTTCCATAAACATCTTTTATCTTTTCCTTTTTTGTTTTTTACTTCGCAACAGTATTTTTGTGTCGCGTATTTGTTTTTGTTTGTTTTACTTTGCGTACACTTTTATCTTTTCTTATTTCATGTAACTACTTTCTCCGCACCATTTACTTTCCCGGGGTAGTTCAAAGTGGCAAAAAATTAATAAAAAATACCAGGTAATGGTTGAACGATGGACGAGTGACATGTAGGAGCAGCGATGTTGCACATATCTGTATCACAACAACAAGTACAGAACGAACTGATTTGATCCGAGTTGCATTGTGTTGATCTGCTAGATAACCTCGTGTTCTGAAACATTTCATTTATCAAATCGTTAGCCTATACAAGTTAACTGTATTAAAGAAAATTGAAATTCTACCTGTAATTGACTTGCCCTGCAAGCACGTTTCTCCTTACATTGTTTAAAAACTAGCTGCTGATCTTTATTGATGCGACGTACAACCGTTTCGCAGGAGTTCTAAAAACAAAGAAAATATTACTTGGATTAAATTAGGTGTGAATTTATTTTGAAAGGATATAATACTATAATACATGCATTCCTTTATTCGTCCGTTCACATCGCAGTCTTCAAAACTTGTCGATCCTTGACACGTCATACACTTCAAAGCTGTAAAGTAACGTTTGATAAGAAAGTGACGCTGTCAAAGCATGGATATACAGGCAACTGTGCCACATGTTTTTACTGCGCCGCAAAAGCTGCGTTTTATCGTCCTATTACAAAGTTAAACATAGACTGCATGAAACTGAGGCAATTGTAACTTTTTTGACTTTATCCCGCAACACGATACCGCAGACATTAGAAAAAATTTGCGAAAGTTTCGAAATGGAGAAATTTCTGGCTTTAAACTATGTCAAAATTAGTGTATTAAAATCAAAGCAAAATCACACTGTTTTAGTTTTCTTACCCTGAACTCCGCTTAAATCCAAACAAATCAGCAAAACACCAAATAACCTAAACATTGTCATTGTTACAAAGCAGGTTCGCACAAAATGCAGGCACAGCTAACATTTAATTTGCTCTTGCTTTGACTGAACAGGCCGTGAGGCACTAAAATACCACAGGTATGCAACTTAAAGTTGTTAATTGCATGTTTATTTAAACGGAAGGCTAAGTGTCTGTAATTTGTTCTCACGTTTACTTTACTTTGTCAACACGCAGTCAAATTTTCTCGATGATTTAGTAATAGAAGTGTCCTTTTCAAATTTTACAAACTCTTTCTGTGTGCCTGTTTATGTTTGTTGTTGCTGTACTATAGGCCACTACATACCACTGCCAGCGTATGCTTCCTGTGAGGTCAATGTTACAAACGAATTTTGTAACGTGAAAAATGGCAACCTTTTTATCATCGATTATTTCTTTGTTCAAGCAGTTAGTTAAAAATTTGTCGTTTTGTCACACCTAATAAAAATGTTTGCATCTTTTTAAGAGCTGTACAAATAATGAAGTTAGAACGGAACAAATCTGCGACATCCAAGCGTTTAAATTGTGCTTATAAAATATACTGACTGAATTGATAATCATTTCTCATGAATAAAATACAAAATGACAGTTTATTTTATTTTGTTCTTTTTGTAATTGTCGTAGGCCGCTCTGGGTGCCGCGATCCAAAACTCCTAGCGAAATTGTGCCGCAATGCAAAAAGGTTGGGAACAACTGGGTTTAACAATGGACCAGTGCCATGTGAAAGCAACCACGTTACACAAATTGTCTTTTTGTTTGCAGTAGTTAACCAAAAGAAGCATTTAGTTGTAACAGTTTGTACACAATACCAACACAATATAATAATGCTAAATGCAGAAAGGGACAATTAAACGTTTAAGTAGAATCATGTTTGTGTACCACGTGATCACAGGATTTCGAGCAAAAATTGTCTTTTACAAATTGCCAACTTTCTTCTCCCAAACTTTCATAGGATTTCGAGCAAAAATTGTCTTTTATAAATTGTCAACTTTCTTCTCCGAAACTTTCTGCGACATGGTCGTAGTAGAAAACAGAATCTTCACTGCCTGTAATTTTAAGGAACTGTTTCTTTTCGTCATTGCTTGCTTCTTTTCCTATGTATAAGACAACCACCTAAATAATAAAATATCTCAAATATTTCGAGTTTTGCACAACTAATTAACCAATATTCGTTCACGTGACATTTTAAAGACACAATTACCAACAAATAGGGCGTATTTAGACCAGCACCATACGAATTGTACAATTAATTACATTTGTAATGTATTTAGACGTATGCCTTACTTTAGAATGCATCTACGACTTAGGAGTTATATATGTTTTAAAGGTGAGATTGATGAGTGGAGAAACGACAAAAATTTTCGTTTATCCGAATCGTTGCAAGCGCGTAAAGAGACCGAAATTCGTTGTTTGCAGGTTTATACTGGAAACTTTAATTGGTCGATTTTATGATGTGCGCCTGTGTCCTGTTTTCAAAAAGCGCCGATCCACATTTTCAACAAAGTCAGTGTGAATACATCTAAAAGTAGTTGAGGCGCGAATCCATCGATAGGATTTAAAGTTACTCAACAAATAGTGTGGTTTTCAGATGTGTAGTGACCAGTACATGAGCACACAAACTCTGGATATTTAAAGGCCATGTATTTCCGCTTGTTTTTGCCTCGTTACAATCGTTATTCAGCCTTGAGATTCTGAGACTCACGGTACGCTGGTACGCAGAATGAAAGTAAAGAATGGACTTATGGCCTGCAAACGCAGTTCGCCTTCAGCAACGTTAAGGGTTTGTAACAATGTCAAACTCCGATCGGCCTTTCACTTCTCGTTCAGTCCGCTTAACGGATAATACGCAGGACCGCTTGGCAGAATGGCAAGAAACTGAACTGTCCGAACGCGCACAGGCAGCCTTTCGCTGCAAGAGGGACAGACCCCGAGCAACGCGCGTGACCAGCCTACTTATACCTGCGGAAAGTGGCTCCTCGTTGATTACAGACACGAGGTCGCTTAGGGTGCTATGTAACATTGTTCCTTTTTTGCAACAGGTTTTTTCTGTTCGAATGTTTTACGTTTTTTAAACCATTATAATTAAACTTGAAGATGCAAAAGTTTATCACCAGCGTGCTCTTTTGCTGGATCGGGGCAAAACATTAAATGTCGTATGTCCGTTCATCCTCGGTTTCACCCATATTAAACTTACCATGTAACCAAGTCTTCGTGCTTCATTAGCCGGCCCAACAACGTCATCATCCGAAGCGTGGCCGGTAAAAATTGCAAAGATCTTTTTAACCCTCTCATCTCTCATTCCAGCCTCAGGTTTCATCTGATGTTCAAGTGCGTATTTTATAGCTGCGCCAATGTTTACTGATTCTACACAATAAAAAGTTAAAGTAGGGATGTCCAAATATTTTGTAATGAGGGCCGGTTTATTCAGGCCGCCCCCGAATTAGCGTTTTTTGACGTTGTTGACCTTAAAGTTGATTAATTAATCTAATGCGCGAATACACGGCTGCACAACGATCTTGTCAGCCTTGTAGGATTCGTGTTCCGTCAGTACCATGTAGTCTTTCTTCTTGTCGGTAAACGAAGTTCCATGAAAAGATATTTTAACTTAAAAGGTTGATCCAAACTTTGACGGGTCATGTTCCACACAGTATTTCTATAGAAATCGCAGCAGCTAGCCAAGTCCAATGCGGTCCCTCGGTCCACTGGACTTGTGTTAAAGACAAACAGCAGAGGTACATGTTCCATTGTATACTTGCCTTCGGGTTTTTCCACTGCCCCTTTTTCGAATGAGCTCAATAAACCGAGGCTTGCTATTCCCATATTCATTAAAATTCACCACGCTTGATGCGATAGGATATTCCCCGAAAAACAACAAAGCAGATTTCGTCGCATCTTCAGCAACAATGTTTGCACTACAAATAAGCACTTTTGCAGAATGATTGGCATAGTTTTCCACTTATCTTAAGTGAACAAACATAACAAATTTTAACAACAAAAACTATACCGCAGACATTAAGAAAAAATTGTAGAAAATCTAAACGGGGAATTACCCAACATGACTACTAAAATAAAGTTAAAGTGGTGTAACTTTGAATGTAGAATTCTGGTTCTAAACTTCGTGAAAAATTAGTGTGGTAAAATTAAAGAAAAATTACTCTGTTAACGTTTTCTTACCCTGAATTCCGCCTAAATCTAAACAAGGAGAAAAACACCAACTAAAATCAACATTGTCATTTTTACAAAGCAGGCTCGGACAAAATGCTGGCTTAATTAACATTTGAATTGCTACTGCGACTGAACAGGCCCGTGAGGCACAAAAATACCACAGGTATTCAACTTAAAGTTGTTAATTGCATGTTTATTCAACTGGTAGGCAAAGTATCCGTAATTTATTCCTGTGTGAATTACATGCTTGCGCATATTGGTACTGGGATCTGCGCTGATACTTCTATGCAGGTCAATGAAAACGGCACACTCATAAAAGAATCATATTACGCCAGGCCTGCAAGAGGCTCTATATCGTATCATAGTCGGCCTTCCAAGCATTTCCAGTCAGCAATTTTTTTCACATTAATTGCAACCCTCTTTTTGATGGATAATTTTTTAGTTCAGCCAGTCACAAACTTATTTTGCCTAGAAAAAGTCTTTTACATTTGTCCCAAGTTTTTGACCCAATAGCTTTTGAGCTTAAACAAATGTTTGCTCGCAAAGAAACTTGTAGTATGCCAACGTTCAAAGTACTGAATGCAAATATTTTCCGAGTTGTTGCTGTCCCTACCAGGTTTGGTTGAATTTTCAAGGTAAATATAGTTTTGATTTCCTTTCATGGTCCCAAAACATAACCTGTAACACTTACATATACGTAAGGTTACTGTCCGAGAATTTGATGCCTGCATTCAATGCAACTGTTACAGACAATAACGCTCCCCAGTTTAATAAATAAATCCTTCCCGCCACTGCAGCTGTTGCGCCATGAACGCATTGTGACGAAATAACTCCTGTAACTCTCTGCTCGTGCTTCATGGCATCTCTTTCCTTCTTTCAGCATAGGTACTGTGCAATTTGTTTGACGCAGTCTAATGGTTTCTAAGTGAATTGCGAGTTGTACTTTATGTAGCGGTTATTTTCCCCATTTCAAGGTAGGAGGCGCCGTTTGTAAAAATTCCTTTTAATTCCGAATTAGCTATATCGGAACGGAAATGTCAAAATGTTAAATGACATTTCCATTCCGATATAGCTAAATCGGAATGACATCCTGTTCTGAAATAGTTCAATCGGAATGACAAATCGGAGACTTTGTATATTTTTCAAACGGCGACATTATTTGGCCTAGGAAAGGCGTTTTTGAAATAAAATGAATAGTTTTACAATTGGCTCCCAATTGATCAGGTCCATCAGCGAC
>QXVZ01023193.1:0-10697 GCA_008931825.1 Phallusia fumigata | reverse complement strand
CGTGGCGGGCAAACAAACTCAAATGAACCTGAAACTTCACTTAAACGCGTCTGTCGCGATTAGAAGCACAGACACTGTCGTATGTAGCAAATGTTACCACATTGGCAAAACCGGTGGCCACTAATCGACTAAAGTACATCTTCACCACACATGAAGTACATTAAGTGGTTGTCGAGTTAACACAAGAAATGTAAAGACCAACATTATGCGTCGGTTAGACTGCTACAAACTTGTTTTGCAAGGCTGTTTAAAACAATATTGTGTGAAAACAGTCTCAGTATATTTCCACAAACAACTCATATTAAGCAGCACTCGATCGTAACTTAACGTTTGGGTGCAGTGCGACAGTTATTGATGATAGTTCGCGATATTTTGTTTCTAATTGCAGTTTTCTGTTTGGCATTATACAGTTTTGCATATAGTAATTTAATATTTACCACTATCTAAAACATGATAGAGCTTCCTTTTAGTGCTGTTAATTAATAATCAGCTTGGGTAATGTTATTTGCATTTTGACGTCTTCATGTTTGGTAATGTCGCGCCCAATAAACGTTTAGTCTGCAGTGCATGTCAGGCTGTTTATTTTGTCAACAGCATTTTCGATGTGAAACACAAGAACTACAACTAAAAACATTAACATAATCACACTACTAAGCTTGTTTACTCTAAATGGCTCTAGCCTGCCTCAACTTAAAGCTTTTGTGATTGCACAACCCGCTTCAATGGTGACCAGCATTGTGCTGTTATGCGTGTTAACGATTCGTGGAAAATCGTCCGAACATAGGTGATAAAATCGCACAGTCCTACAATGCTGTTTGGGATTTGGGACCTAGTTTCTTATTTTGGACTATTTCTAGTTAATACTACGACCATTGGCACGAAACTCGCAGGAAAACCTGATAAAAAGCGCTAAAACGTGCAAGTTGACAAGCAAACTGTAACCGCTTATGAACTCTGCTGACTTAACGCCTAAACCAATATCTAAGGACACAGTATTTAACCCACTGACATACCGCGCCCGAAAAGGAACTGTTTGCCATGCCGTCCAAAGCCAAACTCGCTTTGCCTTCATTGAAAGCGAGTATCTGTTGACAACACGCCCTCTCCATGCTTTCCCTAGTTCAGCGCGGTGTCATGGTCGAGTGATTTTGGCTGTAAATCGGTTGACGGCGCCGAGATTGGCTGGCACGCCAAACATTCACTTCCCTGGGTCGACAACTAAACCTCTCTGTAATGCCCTGAGTGGCTGTTTGTCCACTGTCACGATTTCATCTAATGAAAAGGTTGCTATGGCCGAGGCTTTAACACGTACAAAGGTTCAACCTTTAGGTTTACACTAACTATCGGTTGTGCTTTCGGCATCTAACTTACAGTGCTTGGTTTGGATTTCATGCAACGCCTGAATTTCCTTACGAACCTCGAATATTTTACGGTTTCAAATCTGCACTATATTGTGGCGTTTGAAACTTCAACTATGGACTTCGTTAACAAGAAACACCACGCGAAATCCGACTACATGATTATTTTAGTTATGTCGTGTCACTACAAAATATCCTAAACGTCTTCTGGCACTTAGCAAAATAAACGTAGCCCAAGCACACGCCTACGTTTGTTTCACCCAATTTAGATGTGACTTGGAACTGGCGTCTTATTTTGCGGCAAACACTTGAAGTGGTAAGAGATTTCGCGGCTGACAAACATTGCCGTAGGTCTTACGTGCGTATTGATACAAGCCTAACGATCCTCCGCTATCAGATGCTCGCATGGCGCGGTTTTTACATCACATGTCCATTGGCTACACCCGATCTGCAAACAACCCAACCTGGCGTATCGTTGTGTACATATAAACCGCATTCCCAAGTTACAATCAAAGCTTTTTGTTGTCAGACGCGTCCTAATAATCAGGATGCACTTTTACTCAATTCAATGCCTTTCCGATAAGATGCGATTCGAAAATTTAAATGTTAGTTGCATTTACGTGTAGTGGGCATCGGTAGTTAATTATTAATGTTCGGCGTCGGTGGTGGGTACCGCTTTGGTGTAGCACCTGACAGTGATAAAACTGCTGCCTGCAATTCAACCGTTCTTGCATCTAAGTGCACCCCGGGCACAAATAACCCACGCTATTTTGCTGATCGTGAACGTTTTCGGCTTTTTCGCACAGACAGTGTAGATAACTTTGACTGATCGCAAGAGGAGTAATTCCATGTAACATCTATTTTGTAGCCGACCGGCATTGGTGCTAGTTTAACAATCGGTGATAAAGATTATTCACCCATTACGTTGACTAATAAAACTAAAGAACTACTTGTACACATAACAATACGTTCACGTTCTTACCACAAGACTCCAACCAGCGTAACAACATTTTAAATCGAGGATGATGAATATACTTACATTTAAAAGAACTAGAGTTTATACAAAATGTTTCATGTCATAAAACAACAATAAAAATCTAAACCCTTACTAGTATGGAATCTGACCTGGTCCACTAAAACCTCGCGACTTTCCGACATTGCACAACGTTAACCACTTTCCACAAGGTTCTTGTGCGTGTTGACAAACAGGACCTGGCTACAGAATATAGATTCGACGTCTGAATATGTCAGCGGAGAAGGCTGTTCGTGAAAAGGCCAATCTATGAAAGGCCGCCTTGTTTGCACACAATGGGAAATCGAATGTGTGTACACAATCACGGTGTCAGTAAGGCCGGTGTTTTGCCCGCGCTGTTCCGGTGAAGGCAGGTTCCATATAACCTTCAAACAAACCTGCCCACGAACCTGCGCAATGGAGCTGAATTTGTATGGCATTGTATTTGATTCTTCTGCTATGGTACACATCGTAAACACAAGCGTCCGTTGGGAGACTTAGATATGAAAAGATTTGCTCTGAAACATATCACCTAAAAAACCTTCGCTCAGTAAACTGTACATAAGGTCTTTGAAAGTATAAATAAGCACATATTCTTGTAACCAGCTTTTGTTTAATGCACAAATCCTATCCATTACGTACTTTCAAGTTAATGAAAGCGATACATAGACATGCTGTTCATATGCTAAACAAATCAACAGTATTGACAACTTCCTTTACAATCACAAACTTTTAATTGACTTTTCAAAACTTTGACGTTCAATTGCTGTGCTACACTACTTGCTTTCACATTTGAATCTTTGATTTTTTTGCCAAACAAATTAAGTTTCGAAAAAAAACAACTCTAAAACAGATACGTCGCTTGTATTTTATTAGACATAATAAATCTGTAATACTTTCTCGTCCAAAACCGTTGCGAAATTCCGCAATCACGACAAACAAAAATCACCAATCGGCAAAAAACGAAAAAAGGGGACAATGACGTCACATATTTCGGGCCTCGTTGGCTGTCACGTGATTCCGACAGCACGTGCGAGTGTCACGTCATCAAACAATCGAAATCTCGTGACTATGAAACCAGAGTCTCGCCACCATGTCGTCACAATCACGAACAGTGTAATCACGCGGTTTTAGTGGAATTTCGATCAAATAAAATGTAACATAAACAACAAGAAAGTGGAAAAAAGTTCTGCATATCCGCTGTTCAAAGTCCATTTAGAAGCAATTTTTGCATGAACTTGGTTTATTGCAAAAGTTTGATCGAACATTAATTTCTCACTCAATCATTTCTCTTGAAATCTGTCAAATTTTAGGCCTTAGTTTTTGTTGCCATACATGTAGACGCTTAAAACTGGTTTTAAACCGGTTCAGTGCTTTCGACGGCGATAGTAAATGTATTTATTAGTCTGAGCTTAAACACTCTTGGATCTGTTTACGAGACAATAAAGTGTAGTGGGAGGAGGGGCAAGTTACCCATACGTGACGCGTCAATGACTGCAAGCAACCGGATTTACCAGCCACAGTAAGCTGTCTGCAACAGGATATTTTTTACAATCATAATCGCTGAGGTAATTCACCAAAGTACCCGTTTGATCATCGCGCAACAACCTAATTTATTGTTTGAAAGCGACAAAAAGTTTGTCGAAATACTGAAAGGTCACAAGCACCAAATAGGTCTAAACCAGTGGTTCCCAACCTGTTTTGCTGCATTCCCCCTTTGCTTTTTTGGAACTTTACGTTCCTCCCCTACTAGACAAGAAACGATGTAAAGTGACATCAAAAAGTTTAGAACCACTAGTTTACTTTTGAGAAATACTACGATTCCCATAAATAACATAATTATGAAGTGGAAATTCCTCTCCTTAACTCATGAAATTCCTCCCCTGGTCGAAACAGGTCAATGCCGTTGTTGTTATCTTAATTTAAAATGGCTTAGATTCTATAGCGATTGGCGTTATAACCTTGCATGGTGCTGTTATCAGACTTCTAACTATCTAAATTACCTACTTCCACGTCAAAATAAAAACATTGAGTATGTCACAAAATCAACCCGAAAAAAGTTAAAAATTACGCGGTTACAGCGCCTCCAGTGTCCTTAGCCCACGGGTAAGCCCCCCGCCAGTTCTTGAAACAGAGTAGCGAATGTATGACGTAGCAAATCGTTGTGAAAAACGCGAATGCCGTTGCTGCCTTGAGCCTTTCGTGCTTGCCGACAAACGAAGCGCTCACACACGATGCTATGAAGTAGAATACACTCCACACGGCACTGTTGAGAAATTCGACCGCTGCCCATGGTACTGACGAAAACGTGGTCGAGTGAAGATTCTTCAGGAATAAAGCTATAAATCCCCTGAAACAATATTATCCGTTGTCAAAACTGTAGTTAATTGGGCATTCCCCAACAGAGACCCTACAGCATTTTATCAATGCCAGTTTAACTTCCGATATAGGCAATGCCCCAAGCGGGTACAACTACTCCCGTTTATGGCAAGTGTTGTAAACAACTCCGCAAAATTTAATGGGAAACAATCGTAACCTTAAAATCACTGGTTATGCACAGTAAAAGTTAGGTAATATGTTTACATATTTATAGGTGTTGACGTGCTCGTGCAGGGGTGTAGTGGCAGTTAAATATGCCGGTGTACTCAGCTAATTCAACTACTATTTCCCTTTTCTCGACCCCAAGACCCATCATTCACTTGTAGAGGTGGCGGAGAAGTGCCACAGCACCCCCAGGCAGCACTACACCATTGTTAACACGTGTTTACAAGATAAATCTGCCATTCTCGTCTTCTTGGGGTCCGTGAAGCGGCTTTAAGCGGACCGCGAAACGTCTATAGCCTCACTTAATCGATACTATATAACGGGTGATTGCTAAAGTATCTTGTGGCACACGCAAAGCATTTCTAAACTGCAATCATGTGAAATTAATTCTAGTTAAATTTTTAGTGAAAAGCGAGAAATCAAAAAACTGCAGGGGCCGTTAGGCAAAAAATTGTCAAAAGTTTGAGAAACACTGAGCTTAACACTAAAGCGAATCTATAACTGACTTACAGCGAGAGAATCCACGAGGTGATGGACACGAACAGGACGAACTGATAAGGAGGCATGAGGACCGCCACAGGCACCGAAGCAATCAAAGACCAACAAAGAAGACCTAGAATCGATTCCAGGACTTTCAAAACGCCTTCAGGAGTTTTCAGGTGATTCAGGTTTAATTCTGACGAGCCTGAGGTGGTTGCTGGATCCGTTGACGATTCGCCATAATCCATTTTTGTTCGCTTTTGTCGGCACCGTTGTTTCACAGGATTCTCGTGGATATAAATCAAAAATTTAGATTTTACCTCCGTCAAATCTATGTCTGTTAGTTGCAAAGTGCATTGAGGGTTATAAAAGTTTTATAGACCTGTTTTCTTTCGCACTCGCAGCAAGCCTACGTTTTATCACTACTTCTAAAACTATTGGTCGCAAACGTAGAGTTTTTAAAATGTTATTTTGGGTCGCTTGGCTGAGATTATCAGGAATTAATTTGTACACTAACATTAACAAGAAGATGTAGCATATCGGTTCATAGAAAAAATTTTGTTTTGTGACATCACAAATGGCGCCTTTGGCATTTACATTTTGGAACCAGACACCTAAATCAAAAGTAAGATTCTTTGGGGAGGGGCATAAACGTTTGCCTCGGGTTTATTTAAACGAAGCCGTGGTGAGATTCAAATGCAAGAGCAGTTTAGGCTCTGGCGCTTAGCATTTGGTATCTGCAACCTTGACTTGACGGATATGGTATAACTGTGTAGCAACCCTATTTTTACATATTTCTGTCGCTGGGAGCGTTCTAGGAAATTCAAGTGCTTATTCGACATCTACCAAATATGCGATACAAGTAATCTTTTGCAAAACAACACTTTGACTGTTGCTAGTTGCTTACCAATGTTTACCACACGCGACTTAAATTTATTTTCGCATGTTGACAAACATGTGGCGATGGCACAGCTTGGCAAACCTGTCCTCCTTCCCTTTTCTGCATATTTAACTAGATTGGTCAACAATTTTGTTACATATAAGTTTTGCGTTTTGTGAAAATCGTTGCAATGCACAATCATTGCAAATCAAAATAATTCTGTCTCATCAGCTACCCTGATCAGCTGCCCCTGATAAACACACACAAGTCAATCCCTGTCTCACATGATCGACATATTTCGGTCGTTTGCTCGAGTGTTTTCGTTAATTATTATCGAATATTTACTGTTGCCGGTGCTGTTAACCCGGTTTCCCGGTGCTAGTGTTAAACGATGTAAAACATGGATTTTATTTGAGTTGCCTAACTGAGGTTAAACGAAAATAAAGTACAACTGATGAGCTATTGATGTGAAAAAACACCGACTTTAATATGGTATTGATGCAAAATGTTTTGGACCATTCGAGCGCGTATGTATGTTTGTTTGCGCGATATTGAGAAATTGTGCCGCATAGCGCTTAGATGTACTTTGCAATTGTCAAGATTTTGCTATTTCAATGATTGATACCCCTTTTCCAAATATAATAGCGTTTGCGGTGAGGGGTATTCTTGGTGGTAGGGACGTTTTTGCCCAAACGAGTAACCTATAACCCAGAGGGTTGGCAACTTTTGAGCGCAGCGTGCCTGTTTACAAATTGTGTCAAAATCTTAATGCCTTAGCGTGGTGTGTTGAATTGTTCATGACGTCACACATTTAAGTTTCTGCGTTAAATCTGCAAAATCGTATTTACACGTGCTCTCTGCTGTAGCTCGTTGCTGCAGTGGCACTGCACTTAACGTTTAAAATTAAAGAGGTCGCATAATTTTGATCAAAAAATGTATTAGAATGTTTATTCGTAAATCACTTGGCGTGCTATAAATGATCACCTCGCGTGTCAGTTGTAGCACGGTGCTAGGGGATGCCGATACCTATTTTCGACTTAAAACTAGAAAACTATCGCTCTTACGCGCCATCTAGCGGAAGCACCTAGTTACGTATCCATTCCGGCACATTACAGTGACAGTGGCCAGCACACAAAATTGTAGCACAAACATTTTAACATCAAAAACGTGATAATAAATTGAACAGATTTTCACAAGATTGTTTTTAATGCTCGCCAAGGCTTATTTACTAACAAGCAGTTTTGTCCATTCAACTTTACAGTTAGACTTGCTCAACCCCAATGAGATAAAACATTTTTAAGTTTTAACATTTATAACCCGAAACCACTTTGGCAATGCAATTGATATTACCAACCGTTTTGTCAGTAACGTATCATGCTTGTATCGATAATCGTGACGGAAGAAACAGACTTCCGCCCATAGGATTAATAAAAACTAAAAAAATCAAACAGTGGTAAAAATGTCTTCGGTCAATAATGAATCCACCTTTTGACACGTGAAGATGACTGTTTTATCAATGTAATCCTGTAAAGTTTAAGCCCTAGTGTTATTTATTATTTACAGTGGAGGGGTTAGCTACTGTTTTTTTACTCCTAAGAACTTTTCACCTTTGTAAAAGCTCATCCACTACCCGTTGGAAAGAATGAAAATTGTTTTTTCTTAAAACACAAAACTTTAGAATACAGAACCGGTTATCAGCTCTGAAACAGTCACACTGATTACAACGAAAATTCATGTAGCGTATAAGTAGGTCCTATATTTACATGCACCTTAAAGAGGTATGGTATGTTTGAGGAAATCGATTTTTACGGCGAAATGTGTCATCAGCTTACCACAGCATGTTAAAATAAATACAGCGCGAACAACAAACTAGCAATTTAAACAGGACGAAGCGAACTATTTTATACAAACAGGAGGTTATGCATGTTTGCGACAATGCTCATTAATTTTGAAGGTTTGATGAGGTAGTAACGCACACGCAGCCGCCCTGCCAATCGCGGAACGACAAATACGCGTGGAACATGTAGCAAATACGGGTGAAGAAGGCAAAGGCTGTGGCTGCTGCTAGGGTCGGAATGTTGTAGGTTCGTGCCGCTGAAACACAGAAGGCGATGAAGTAGAGAACAGCAGAGTATGCATTGTGGTAAAATTCTATGTTGCCCCATTGAAAACGTGATAGCCGGGTTGTATGCCATCCGGCCATGTAGATGAAGAGAGAAAATCTGCGTTAAAAAAACAAAGTGTCTGTGTATGAAGACTGACGTAAAAAGCATGCCATAAAGTTTACGTCGACAAAGATACAATTAATTATGAACCTTGTTATGACGCCATCGAGTCCAAACATTGCACATCACCAAGTTAAATAAAATGACATCGAAAGATCAAGTATTACCAAGTGTGTCGGATCATGGACTTTGCAAAACGCAAAACTGTTCGAAGAGTTTTGCAATCAAACAACCTGTTAGGGCAAAAAATTACAGGTTTTGGCATTTTAGTTGCCGGCGCTGTTACATTGACGTCATTATCTTCAACAAACAAAGCTCTTTAGCGCTGGTTGTGTTCAAAGGAGTGCCGTTCAACCCTTTTTCCTCACATAGACAGTTGTTTTTTAATGACGCGTAAACTTTTATTGAGGGGGAAATGATTGACTGATGTATGGAGTTTTAACCCTCATTTCTTAAGTCCTTTTTTCTTGCGTCTTAACTTATTCATTTATGGTGATTTTTTACTAATATTGTGGTGAACATCGTGTGAATGTTGTGGTGCGCTGGCCAAAAGCGGGTTTATCTACGAGTTTAGTGCACTGAGACGTCACGAACTTCCTCATAAATCACAATGAATAAGCGAAAACAGTTCAATCTGCTTTCACCATCGTACACTTCATGTGGACAATTTTAGTTCGGTTAAGATGGCTTTGAAAAACTTGACAGTTGACTGCCGAAAACTTGATTGTAAACCCGCTTTCGGCAGAAAACATGCAAGTGATCATTACTGATTTTAACAACTTACTTACAGGTCCAGGATCCACAATTTCGACGCCACAAAAAAAATAAATGAATGCGCCGAATCCCATGATGCTGAAACTGTAAGGGTCCAGCACAGCAATCCAAACACGATCTCGCATACCTTCAGTATACCAGGTACAGTGGTCAAATAGCTGAGGTTGAATACAATGGGAGTGACGGTCAGTAGTAGTTAAAGCAGTAGTAGTTCTGCTGGTCGGATTACCAAAGTTGTGAACGATGGGAGTGTCGGTCATAGTGGTGGTCTTAATATCAGGAGTGGCAGTAGTAGTTACAGTTGCCGTCTCAGTCGCGTGTGCATTCATGCTGCTGCTGTGTGGTTTGACTTTTGGCTACAATTGCTAGTATCTGCATTACAAACTGTGAGATATATGACAGATTTTAGTGTGAGATAAATTTGCTGCCTTTAATTGCATAGTAACTTTGAACGTTTGAATCAAATGGCTTATCTTCCGTTTGGAACTTCAGATCGTTTATTCTTTTTAAATGAAAAAATGCAATAAAAAAGTCTTAAAAACAGCCACTTATTGACTCTATCCTGATCACATGAAAAAATGATGTGCATGTCATTTTGCTGACTAAACAAACCTTTTAAAGAACTCGTAACGCATCATGCTTTAACCGAGCCTAATAAATGCGACATATATGCTTGATGCGACGTAAATGCTAAACTTTTCCTCAAAACAAAGTAAAACGTATAAGCGCTGGACTAAAGGTCTTGATTCTGCCGCTTTTCGGTCAGCTGCGATCACGAGGCTGGACACTCAGGCCACGCTATAGGTATAGAGTAGCGGGTCCCTAATTGCCAAAGTTTCCTGTTACAATTTTCTTCTGTATTCGTTTCCAGTACTTCGGTGAACTTCTTGTAGTTGAAGAGGGTATTTTGCGACAGCGAAATAGTTAACAAAAATAAATTCAATTTTGTGCCCACCAACCAACCGATTTTTTCAGTATCCAATTTATCAGCATATTTTTGCTTTTAATAAAGCCACTTTTACTTGGTAAAATCGCCCAAACATTTTATGCGATTAAACCAACCGCGGTCAGATTTATCTTTTTGTCTAGGTTAGTGTTTGTCTTTCATTCCAAAGTAACCATGATCATTTACGTCCAACTTTTTCCGTTCTAAACATTAGAGTAATTGATTTTTTCAATGGAAAAATCCATCACAAAAAGGCCTAAAAAAGCTCGTCGACACCTTCTTGATAACATGGTTCTTAAGAAGGCGTTGTTTATGTAATTTTGCTGGCTAAAAAAACTAGCACCTGCAACATCGATTCTGGGTTTCAACTTTTTCCCTAAAATAGTTAAATTTATAGGCGCTGGACTAGATGTCTGTTTTTCAACTCTTTGTAGTTAGCTATAGTCTTTGGACAGAACTCTAAGTTCACGCCTGGTCA
>QXVZ01023186.1:0-15995 GCA_008931825.1 Phallusia fumigata | reverse complement strand
TGTTAACTGGAAAGAAAGAATATTTCCCTTCACCAGAAAACGAGGAAATGCCACAAGCCCGCGATTGAGGCCAAATGTTACGACCATACAACTTGCCACGTAGGGGTTATTGGAATAGTTTTTTTTTAATATTTAGTGACACTTTGCTTATCTTTGGATTTAAGAATAACAATTGAGGAAACTTAACAGTACCAATAAACATACGTTTTGTTTGCATTGCTCGGTGTTATGTTTTTTATCTTCCTTCTTATCAAGTGCCAGGGTAAGAAAAACTATTGTTAATGTTTTAAATGCAATGCATTTTGAGCAAATTATTAGCAAAAAATTGCCAGTGTCTTATTTTTAACCAATTAAACTGTTTTAAAAACTCGTCCGAGTACCTCCAAAAAACGTTCTAAATCTTTGTTAATGATGTTTTCACCAATTGATCCCACGGTGACAAGCTGAATGACCGGAGGTACATGGGGTGAGCGACGTAACCTGACAGTATATTTATCAGTCGTCAATTATTAATGTTACATCGAACGAAGCTTCGTGCCAAGCACGTTGTGCAACACAGAGGTCTTAAATGTACTGCCGGTTTTTGATTTATAATCCCTTGGAGGTAGTTCAATAGGCTATCATGCGACACGGATAACCGCTTACTAACACAACATTTAAAATCTATCACCTTTATCAACATATAGTAAACCTCGGTTAACCCGGATCTTCGCTCAGCTCGTTTCACATCTTTTAATGAGGATTTTTATGCCTTAACCGTGTATTCGTACGCAAATCTACGTTTTTGTAACAGCTGCTTACGGTTGGATACTTGCTCAACTACATTGTGTTTAACAATCTACAATGTAGTAACTTCGTGATCACCTGACGGACTAACCGCCCTAAATGTTACGCGTATGACGTAGGTACTTAAGCGGGATCAACACTAGTTTGCTGTAGCATTAAAATGATTATAAAGGTAATCCATTTTAAGTAACATAAAAAATATGTTTTGTAACGTCATAACTGCCGCCAATCAATGTGACAGCATCTACACAAAAATTACTCACAGAAATGACAGAATTTAAAAGTTCCCCTCCAAAAACTTTAATGGATTTGCGTCACTGCACTCTATCAATAAATTTGTTTTTTGCTTTAAAGGAACTCTAGTATTTTCTTGGCAAATCGAATCTGGTTTGAACTAAGTTTACTCATATTTTTTTTACAGAACAAAATCCGAAGTCATAATAGTATTTGTATTACATTCAAGTAGCGTTTTGTTTTTATTGATGCTTACGTGAAACTATACCTGAGTGACTGAGCAATGTTTTAAACTACTTTTATTAAATTTACCTGAATTACGTTTAACGATTTAACTTGTTTATGCATGTTTCCATAGACTTTAAAGGGATGTAAAAAGTAAATCAATTCTTGCTATTTAATCAGAACACACCGCTCGTTCGCGGAAACCTCANCTGAGCAATGTTTTAAACTACTTTTATTAAATTTACCTGAATTACGTTTAACGATTTAACTTGTTTATGCATGTTTCCATAGACTTTAAAGGGATGTAAAAAGTAAATCAATTCTTGCTATTTAATCAGAACACACCGCTCGTTCGCGGAAACCTCATATCTCTATTCAACGTCACGCTATAGCCTAGTTTTGATCTGCAAGCTTTACTCGAGCAAGTAGAATGTAATTTTCTAGGTGAAATAAACATAACCTTTAAGTGTTTTCTTATTTGATTTGTTAGTTTTTGGCTCGGTAAAATTGTAATGACTCTATACCACTTTATTTCAAACAACAGCGTTCGTCTGGAAAATATGAAAGCATAAAAATGTTTGATACCTATCCGTGTTTAGCCTGCCATTATTCTAACCAACGCTGATTGTAGTTTTAACACAACGTAATGTTTTCACACAGCTCTGAACCAACAATCCGATGTAGTATTAGTTAAATAATAAAAACGTTGAAATGTTGTTGCAATTAGTCGCCGGAAAAGTGGGATAAAAAGTTGTTGGATTGTGTTGTTTGACGAATGCTTTTCATTAGTTAACAAACATTTTCGCAACATACAGACGCTGTAGTGTTTTGAATGTGAGGAGAAGGTTGAAACTTTATGCGATATGATTTAACCTATTTCCTGTATGAAGTCTCGAGACAGCTATAGAAGTCTAGAAATTTTTACGTTGTTCAAGTTTACATAATTTAGCAGATTCGGATCAATGGGTCCAAACCTTTTTCATTGTGAAAGAGGGCGCTGTATATCCTTGCAGGCTACGTGCTTTCTAAGATGCTGAAAGGTTGTTTTCATACTGTTTTTTTTCCGAAACGCATAACACAATTTTTTTTCAAACAATACCTATAATGACGGTTAAGTGGATCTATCACGCATACCACAATCGACTGAGGAACCAATTTGGTTGTGGAATATGACATGCCCAGGACAGGAATTCAGTTAGCCCGAGTACTGTGGTTAAAAAACTACTTCATAGGTTCTCGCCTGTCTTAAGATCAGAGGCTGCGTTCTTATGTTGAATTCTAAAGGCGTGGGAAATAATCTTTTAATTCTTGCGTTTAGGTACAGATAAGGTTGTGGAAATAATAATAAAATTGAAAAAAATCCTCAAACGGTACGAAAAGCAGAATAAAAACCATATTTTACACTGCCACGGGTAGCGCTATTAAGGCAATTAACCCAAATAGCCAAACCCTATCTGGATTTTTATAGGGTGCTCATTATAGTTTACGACAAAATGCATGGGGCTATCTGGAAGTTGTTCTTCATAGTGATCAGTTTACTGGGTCACGTGTTCGGAATTGTCCAAAACATCGAAACCCGAAAAGTTGTTGTTATTCAACCTAATACAACCGGTAATGTCGAAACGATTCACTTTGGATTCTCAATAGCGATTGGGCGTAGGCACGGGTAAATAAGTCGTTTAAATAAACAGTTAAAATTGGTATGCCCATAACGGGCAATGTTTTTTTTACGCAGAACAACAGTCACCATGTACGTTGGAGCGCCAACTCGTGGATACAGTGCATTGCATAGTTCCGGGGCTGTTTACACTTGTCACGTGAACAACGACACTTCCCATTGCGAAGGCAATTTAGACATGTTACGACGTTATATTTCACCCAAAACAACAACAAAAATGTTTTACAGAACGTCTTGGTTCTGGAAACCTCGGAATTTCTGTTTCCTATTTGTATAGACAAAGTTTGCTGATTGTGAGTAGTTAATTTGTGACTGTTTTGGATTAAAAGTTACATACTTTGTAAATAAACGCTGGTAACTATATAAATTTGACGATTGTGCAAAAAACCTGATACGAAAATGTATTTACATGTTTCATGTTGGGAATTTTAGGCATGTGGTCACCATCATACAATTAATTGTCCAATGTCTACCAACCCACAGCGTGTGCCAGGACAATGTTTGGCTATCAATCAGACAGGTGAATCATCACCACTACAGAGTCCTTGCTCTGCAGGTAAGACAAATCTTATCACGCAACGAAATAACTGTGCATCTTGCATCCATCTTGCTTTGGTGATGGATTGGGAAAATTAAAAAGTTAAAAACCATAAAAATTGCATGGTAAAAGTTTATCCGGCCGGAAAATGTTGGTGAATAGTTGTTTTAATTGGTTTGTTTTTTTAATGAGTCTCAGTTATTTGAGAGACAAAAGCATTTGGCGGTTTAGGTAATTTTGCGACATTACTAACAATTTTTTTGTTACAGCGAATAGTTTTAAATTTCGCGGTAAATTTTGTCAGCAAAACAGTGTTCGAGAGTTATTTAAAAGAAGTCGCGATTTGATAGAAGACAGATATATGGCTTACTTGCCATTATTCAACGGTGTCAGGTCGAAGCACAATATTATACAATTAAAACGTTTATTCTATGGTAACTTGAGTTTTGTAATGTCGATCAAACGTTATTTATTTAGGGCATAAAGTATGGGTGGGCTAGTACGTGAAAACCAACAAAATATTCGACTTAAAAATATATTCTGTCCGTGTTTAGCCTGTCAGTTATTCTTAACCAACGCTGATTGTAGTTTTAACACAACGTAATGTTTTCACACAGCTCTGAACCAACAATCCGATGTAGTATTAGTTAAATAATAAAAACGTTGAAATGTTGTTGCAATTAGTCGTCGGAAAAGTGGGATCAAAAGTAAAATTCCCAATAAAAATATTTTTTGTAACTATATGTTGTTAATTGTTACGCATTTTGCATAGGCCTAGACTAGCGTTTAACTTACAAAGGTTACCAATTTACCATGCACTTATGTTCAGTAATAATACTGTACATTTTTGTAGAATGTCCAGAACTTACCGTACAAGTAGACATTATATTTGTTGTTGATCAGTCTTATAGTGTTTTATCAAGAAACTTTGATGCTGCTAAGCTCTGGATAAACAACGTTTTAGCTCAGTTCAAGTAAGTGTAATTAAGGGAAACATGGTGATTTAAAATAAACTTAACTTAACGCTTTCCTATGTTTGTAAGGTTTATTTCCAAATATGTTAGTGATATCCCAATAACTATATCAGTTTCAGTAAATATTTTCCTATTGCTATATTGATACATTCTGTTAAAAAGAATTGGATTGTTGAGATATGGCTTTTACTTTCAGGACTGCAATTGATGATGGCCACACAGTAGTTGGCCTTATAAGGTATGGCACTTCCTCAACTGTTCAGATACAATTGCAAAAACGGACATACATTACATTAAAAAGTAGGATTTTTTGTTATTAACGTTTTTGGTGGTTTGTTAAATATCTAATATTACTTTTCTTGTGCTAAAGAACTTGTGTCAGGAACTCCATATGGTGGAGGGTCAACTTATACTGAAGCTGCAATCAATAAAGCTGTAAGCCAATTTAATAGGAATGGCAGAAGTGGTGTACCTCACCTTATGGTAGTTATAACAGATGGTGCTGCTGTTGATAAACCTGGTAATGCTGCAAAAACAGCTCGGTAAATACTTGGACTGTTAAAATGCTAATGCATAAAACATACATAATTTTCTGAATTATATTTTAAAAATTCTAGTGCTGATGGTATCATCATTGCTGCAATCGGTGTCGGTGGTGCTAAACGAATTGAATTGATGGACATTGCTAATGGTGGGGTTAGCGATGAAAGAGTATTTAGTGTGACGGACTATAGTTCTCTAAATGGAATTTTGCTATCACTTCAAAAAATAATCAATGACACAGCTGTAACACTAGAAGGTGAGTTACTTGCTACCAATACCCTTTTTGATTTATGTATCTGTTAATTGTGTGGCATTTCATACACAGATGATGTTGGAGGTATAGACAATAATCTTATTAACTGCATTTTGGGAACTGCAACTCACATTACCAAGGTGGTATAATTTTATTTTTTTTAAATCATGCTAATTTGTGAAGTTCTACCTACAGAATGGGAGTTTGCATGTTGGAGGAGTCAATGCATTTAGAAGTTTTGGAAGCATCATTAACTACAAAAATAGTGACAGTAAGCATCTGGGCAAAAATGACTTTGATCTGTTTACGAGTTATGAAAGTGGAACTGGCTTAACAGAAGCTTACATAGGCAAGTTTCCTCATCGCATTGGATTGTAAAAAGCTTTTTAACTCATCTGTAATTTTTCAGGGTACTCCATATCAAGTGGGCAGTTCTACGGTGATAACATGACTTACATCATTACAGGGGCACCAAGGTTTAAGGCAAAAGGGATTGTAAGTTGCATAAATTTAAAACCCCATTTTTTGTGAATCATACTAAAGAACAGATAATACTTGTGCACAGGTGTATGGATATATTTCACAAAGTACCATAAAAAATCAGTCATTCTCATTGCACCCAAATGAGAAACTTTGGCAACTTGGTGCCTATTATGGTCAATCAGTGTTAGCATTAGACGTGAATGAAGACAACTTTGATGATTTGCTTGTGTCGGCACCACTTTATTCAAATCAAGGCGGATATGATCAAGGAAGAGTTTTTGTTTATATTAATAACCCAAACAGTCCTGGACCAGAAACATGGGTGAGCAAGGCTGGTATTTAAAGTTTCCCTTGTATTTAATGTGCAGTTATCACAAACAAACTAATAACTTACATTTCTTAAAACAGAATGATGTGACTTACAGACCAAATGTACTTGAAGGTTCAAATGTGTTCAAGTCACGATTTGGTTTTTCTATGGCTAATGCAGGGGATGTAGATCTTGATGGTTATAGTGATGTAATAATTGGTGCTCCTGGGGAGGAAAGCACTCCAACCATTAGTGGTGTTGTGTACATCTACTATGGCTCACCTAATGGTCTCCATGAATCATATAAACAGGTTTGTTGTTCAACTTAAAATTTGTATATTTTCATAGTGTTTGGTAAACAAGTTTTTGATTGATAACAAACAACTAGTACAATTTTAATATATTTTAATGGCAAATGTCCTTGAACTTATAAACAAAAATGTAGAAAAAAAATTTGCCTATAAAATCATTGTATCATAGGCCACTTTTAAAAAACCTTGAGGGCTGCATGTTGGGCAGACCAGGTCTTATGTAACGTATTTTGACAGAGAATTGTTGGTTCAAGTTTCAAGAACTTCGGTGCAACTGTTCATGGTGGTTTTGATTTTGATCAAAATGGGTACACGGATGTGGTGGTTGGTGCACCATCCAGTGATGCAGTGGTACTTTTAAAGTCACGACCAATATTTGATGTGACCTCAAAACTGGTTTTTAGCGAAACAAATGTTGCTAATGTCATTGCATGTGCAGAAAATCTTGCTGAAACTTGTATTAAATTTACAGTTTGCTTAAATATGTCAAGAAGAGATGGTCAAATGTTAAATCAGAATTGGGGTAAAAAATAATGTTATTATGTACAGATTCTTCTGCATAAACAGGAGTATTATTTTCAGAGCTTGAATCAACACTATCCGTGGATACCAAATACAGCAAACAAAAACGATTGAAGTTTGTTGGTGAAAACACACATGTAACAAAATTTTCTAGTTACAACTTAACAGAAAAACAATGCTTTGCCTTTGGTTTACAACTTGAGGTATGCTAAGTGTTAATCAAGTTGTTCAGTTTTTATATTGTTGCCTTTGTTGCCACTTTGTGTGTTGCAGTTTTAATGCTAAATAGTTGATAGTTGAATTTAAAATTTAAAAAATGTTTTCCTTTAGGCTAGTACCATAAAAAATCCATCCAGATTTTATTTTTCATCCCCTGCCACATTGGAACACATTTATGACCTAAAAGAGTCAACAAAAAAACAACATCTGTCACCAATGCTTTCAACATTAAAGTCAGATGCAGTACATATAAACTTCAACTTGGGTTGTAAGGAATCTGTATGCACTAGTGATATTACTATTAATGTAAAAAGGTAGTTGTGAGTTTTCATTGGTACAGATAATAAAATCATTGGGTTTCAAAAATACTTATTTATCAAAGATTGACAGACTTGAACACAACAATTGTTGATTCATCTCACCAAATCTTTACACTTGAGGTGACCATAAGCAACAGGGGAAATGATCCTGCCTACTTTGTGCATTTTAATGTTACATCTTTACTAGTTCCATTTATTAAAGTAAGTTTTTTTGTCTTGTACTTGGTAAAGCAGTGTATCCTTTTGTTTCAGTTTATAAAAAATCTCATTATAGGTAGAAAGTACCTGTGCTGAGATTTTTCAGCAAAACACAATAATTGGACTAACTACATTTAAAATATTGTCAGCATCAGTCTACAGACATTTAATGAAATCTGAAACAGTGGTAGGTTGATATATTCATCATTTAATACTTTTTTACTTTTAAACAAAGTTTAGAATATTTTTGTACTTAGTGCAAAGCTGTCCTCTTTTTTGACATGTCACCTCTTTCAGTGGAAAACAAAGCCCCCAACTTTAACATTTCTGGAATAGTTTACACAAGGTATTCTGTCAAATATAATGCTATTATTGATCCCCTTCAAAGGGGTGCATATTGTTTTCACTCTGTTTTTTTCCTTATTTTCAAAGGTTTCTTTATGCACTTTGTACATTAATGTTTGGTAAATGCAATTTTTACCCGTGGTAGACATGGTTGTGGAGATATCCCATCTGTTTTGTTTGACCCCATGGCCCCAGCGGTTAACACACTGGCCCTGAAATAGTAAAACGTTTTATGATGTTTGTGCACATCTTACTATGCTAAGCAACGAATATGTCTGACACCAGTGAAAAAGAAAGTCAAAAGCATGAGTTCGGACATCCCCAACCAAAAGCACGAGAAAGGAAATCCCCATGTTGGACAGTTTCTATGTTTTGTGGTTAAGACTGTGTGTATGCAATAATTGTTGGATATAGGTAAATTGTCCCCATAGACCCAGCTGTTACCCTGTTAGCCTCCTAAAATGGGGGTAAATAATCAAACATTGTCCAAAAAAAATTTGTGACTGCTTGTGGACCATGTCTGCCCCAACCTTTGATGGTCAACTGGGCCAAAAGTTATAGTGCACAACACCAGATGCCTATCTATCATATGCAAGTTTGAATGAATTTTTTCTTATTGGGAACAATCCGGCATTGGACAAAAAAACAGAATGAACACAAAATATTTTGGAAGGCGACCCATAACTAAAGACATTTACCAAATATGTCTTAAAATTATGTTCTTGTGCCTTGAGTACCAACCATTTTTTTAATGATTGTTTCATATGATGCATGTTGCTAAAAATTTATTGCAAAAAAAACATTTACCTTTTTAAACTTTTTATATTGGTTTCTGGTAGTCAAGGAAGCACATCAGTTGATTCCAATCTTGAAAACAACAAATTTTTCTTCTCACAAAACATTTTGTACAAAATGGACCTGAATGTTTATGGGTAAATACTGTTTTTACTGTTACATTTTTAATTTTTATTTTGCCTGTTTAATACAAGTTACAGGTAAATGGTCTGTCCCTAATGAACAGTTAGCAAAGACATTTTACAAATAAATATTGTTTTTATTACCAGCGTATGGGGGTGTGGTTCTATTTTATATTAATGCATTTACTTTTTAGGAGTGGAGATACACTTACATTTTACAATGAAAGCTTCCTAGAGTTTGGTGCTGAAAAAACTACTGTTGTCCATCACAATTACACAGTAGGATATAAAAAATTTTGCATGTCCATAGATTTGTGAAAATGGCGTGATGCTGCACTATTTTGCTGTAGATATACAATTTTGGACATTTATCATTGTACAGAGGGCATATTACACTACAATGGCCAGAAACAACGAAGTCAGGCCATCAAATAGAAATATTGGATCAAATTTCGTGTCAGGTTAAGTTTCTACATGGAAGCTTGATTTGCAACTAACTGATTTACTTATCTCAATAAAATATTTTTTAGCCCGAGAGCAACTGCATTTGTGAACCCAGAGATAGAGCAGCGCCTGAAAAAGACCACAATACCGTGCAAATTAACCTACCCTATAATTACGTAGGTTCACCGCCAAAGATTCGTAAAAATAAATTTATTAAACTATTGTTCAAAAAACAATTATATTACACGTTTTTCTTGCAGAATTGCAGTGACGTAGCTTGCGCAGAAATCAAATGCGAGATACGTGATCTGCAGTCTTACCATCGTGTCACAGTGGCCACTTTGTTCAAGCCTCGTTTTTTTGTTTTTTTGTCACTGCCCGGGTTTCGTGTGTTTAGTTCTCTATCACTCGACGTGTCTTCATATCCTGTTGTGAACAAAAACGAAAGAAAATACTTGGCAGTAAGTTAATTGCACCGCTTTGAAACAACTTAGTACTGCACTGGGTAAAACGGATTGGCCCTGAGACGTTTTCCATTTTTCTACGTGGCCAGCTCCGTCTTTCGATATTATAATACGTTAAGTCAGGGGTGCACAACCTTTCTGCTATTGCCGGCCGCATTACAGACATTATTTTACTCACGGCCGCCACATGGGCGCCGAGTTGCAAAAAATGTACGGTGGCAGATGTACGTCACCACACACTATTGTGACGAAACAACGTGTACATCGAAGTGTCACAGTACTCCAACACACACGACTTTGACGTTATAAACAGCGTAACATGCAAAACTGTTTGGGTGTAGGTTGTCCTTGTCAATTAAACTTGTTTCAAAGCAAGCTATTTTCTGAAAAAATAGCAATTTTTTATTGATTACCTTCTGCTTACCAGTCTAATTAAGAGTTTTAGCAATGCACGGCCACGTGCGTCTGTACGGTCGCAGGTTGTGCACCCCTGCGCTAATTTAGGAAAATAGGTGTAATTTAAAGCCATACTGATACAAAATAAAAAAGGAGATAAAGCGAGAACGAATAAAAAACTGGTTGTTCTTGCTTGACTTTGATGTTCTAAACGTTGATCATATTTGAAATTCGCTGTAACAAGTAAAAATGCTACTGACCGGGTAACAACATTGTAAAACTCCACAAACCAGACATTTACGACGCTAAATTATGTCATCAATGTAACAGCCTTACTAAACGTTTCAGTTGTCCACATCAATTCAAAAGTCCAAAGAGGATGAGTATGTTGCTGTGGAAGAATTAAACGCTTGGCACATTGTCGGGGGAGTTGTTGGTGGTATCGCGGCGCTCGCTGTCATTACAATTGTTATGTGGAAGGTATTTGTAAATGTTCTATGAATGTCGAAAAAGATTCAAAAGGTTTCTTATTGCGCAGCTTGGATTTTTTGAGAGCAAGTATGCAAAGATGAAACAAGAGTTGCAGATGAGTGAAGACGCAAAAGAACCACCGTTACCTAAAATTACGGGTGTCCAAGATTGATCCACCAAATATATACAAAACATTTTTTTTTCAGCTTCGTTCTGCAGACGCTTTTGTGTGTATTGTTTGAGTTCAATATTGCTTAAATGACATTTTGGAAAATTTTGTTTGGCTTGGACTCAATTTTGTGTCGTGGAAATAAGTAACTTTGACGGGTGTTGGTTGCCGAAAATCCAAAACATGATAACTTTTCGCAATTTTTTCCTGCGTTCTGTGGAGTTTAATTAATCCCTTAATCTTAAACAAATCGTTTTTACTGTGCATGTAATATAGTTTAACAAACTTGTTTACGTTATATTAAAATGCTTTTATTGTACTAAAAGTTATAGTTACCTTAATTTTTTTCATATTTGTATGTTCAAATATATGTAACCGTAAAACAACGATTAATAGCACAAAGTTACTAACGTAACACAGATGATTCTGTCTTTCGCCGTTATGACAGAATTAAACGTAATATAATGTCACTACAAACTCATCAGTCAAGGAATTAAATTTCTTTCATAGAAATCCACGTAACTTTATCATGATTTCGTGGTTTTAAACAAGACCTCGAAATGACGTCAAACATCAAACTGCACATGGTTCGCAAATACGCGAAATTGGGGATAATTTGTCACCAACGTCTGTGAACTAGTATGATCACAGCACGGTTGTTCGGCAACAACTCAATGACCCCGGGGTCGTTTTAAAATGTCTAAATTCAGTCGGGTTTCTAAAAACCTTGTCATTCCACAACCGCGTTGGTGGATGAAATCATTTAGGAAGTGGTAACCTCACGTCACTTCCGTTGTGCGCGTAACGCTTCGTTGCAGTCACGTGACTCCCAACTTGTCAGTCTGTTCGCATTGGCCAGTGAACCGCAACCTTTTTTTCACTCAGGTCACACTTTCAAACTTCAAAATCCGGCGCAAACCTTAAAGCTTCGTTTTGCGCGAGGGTAGCCAAGGTAAAACATCGAAAATGCACAGTGGGCAGTGTAACTAGAGTTTGGATTAGTGAAATGTCCGATAAATTTCCCAAGGTTAAAATGTTTTTCTTCCAGAAAACCTTTGCTAAGTTAAAGTAACAACGCGGCACACCATTATCGTCTCGGGTATGTCGCGGCACACCGGTTGCGGACTTCTGACATATGTGGACCACCACATAGGGATTTAAAAACCAGGCAACAGAACAGATTGGAAACAAGGAAGCAAAACCCAACCCTGGACAAGTTAAAGATGGATTAAAAAAACACGCAGCCCACCAAGGCGGTAACCTTTTTCGGAGTGGTGAGTCATTTCACACGAGATGAGAAAGCACCATAGCTCCTTTTACCCTAACGCAATGGGGTCGTACCGTTGTGACTGATTGCAACGTCAGTCCTATGCCTTTGTTGGACATTCAGACGGAAGGAACAGATAGCAAACAGTTTTTAACGTGGTGCATCAGAGGGTTGAATCAATGCTGTGTTTCTTGAGGTTTATGGAGATGAGTTCGTTTGAATGCAAAAGCCTAAAATAGAAAGATTACCTGCTCACGTATGTTCGGTAGGATTTTTGTTGTTTCACAAGCGTGTTTGCGTGATTCAACTTTGTTTACTCACTGGTTTGGCTTGTGTCAACTGAATGTTTGTGTGATAAGGATACTACACATTTAAGAATCTTGACATCCTTTCCGTTTTTAAAAAAGATGAATAACGGAGACTTTGTTTTCAAGGCGCCTAATTGTCTTGTCAAATGAGGTAACAAATCGTGCTTTTGCACATGGCTATGGCTTTGTGTGTTGTTGTGATTAGTGCCTGTTTTGAATTTTGATTTACATACATGGTGGTGTTAGATTAAGCCTACGTGACCCTTGCCGTGACAGAAAAGATTTTTAAATTTGATTTCAGTCAAGTCAATGTGTTACCTTTTTGCATTGCACGTTTTGCTACCTTTCATTGAACAAAACTTTCAAATAAATAATTGGCATGCCACAACGTTATGTTAAATTGTATCTAAATATGAGATTTGTCCGCGTTATTCGGAATGATTTACGTTACACTTGGACCAAGTTGCAAACGGCAGTGACGCGCATAGGAACATGAATGTAATGAAACGTCTAAGGCGCCCCTCATATAGCCATAAAAACCTATTTGGAATTCGTCCCGAGCCCAGTGAACAAATACGCTTGTAAACAACTACTTTTGTTCACAGTACTCTGTACAAGCTTTAGTTGGGCTGCACCTGTGACATGAAACAAAACACATGCATCGATAGAATATCAAAGAGGGAATCATGGGCTCGTTGTTTTGGGCACCTTAAAATTGGGTATGCTGCTTAGCGTGACTTTAAAACGTAGTGTTGCGAATACCGGAGTAAAAAGGTTTTTTAACCGGAGTAAATTTCTTTTTTTGGTGGTAAATATCAATGATTATATGGGAGTAAACCGACTACACACGAGAAATGTGCAGCACGCACGTTTTAACCGCGATTGCTTAATTATAGGAATAATCGGCACGCTGATGATCAACAAAGTGGAGATAAACTTTTATGACAAAAACGAGGGTACATTTTCTTTTTTAAAGGTGATAATATGGGTTAAACCGAAAAAAAGGTTGAAAACTCTCACTCTACACTGTGTAGATCCAGCGTTACGAAAGCTAGCTTAGCTTAAAGGTATATTTTACGCGCCCAGGTCAATTCCAAATTTCGGTATTTGAGGTGGGTTAAATTAGGGTCAATACCATATCAGCATAAAGTAGGTAAGATTTTGTAATTAGGAAGGACCCTCCCCCAATGGTTATTGATCATCTTTAAAACATAATCATTATCTCATGTGTCTAATGCGTCTTATTTATCACTGTCGGATGTGACCTAATGTTGTGTTGCGTAAAAATAACAAGCGTTAGTTGCATAATGTGTCCGTAGTTTTGAAGATTTTGCTTAGTTAGTTATCAGTGAAAATGTTAAGTTCACTGTGCTTTCTGTTCTTGCTGGTGAATATCATTCAATCGAAGAACATCGAAACACGTATGTTTCAAATTATCAAACCGAACAAGCCGAGCGAATTCAACCAAACTGTATTTAACTTTGGAGCTTCGGTGGCTGCCAAAGCTGGGTATGTTGCGGCGTGTAAAATGACAAACATTGCAAACAAACTTTTCAAAGAGATTAACATTTGGTGTCGGTTAATTTTTTTAATATTTAGTTTAATTTAAGATGGTACATTTGCAAAATCAACATATGTTGTTTGAAACCCACATTGCTTTTGGGCAGAAATCCTTCCACATTGTACGTTGGTGCTCCCTCGTATGAGGCAACTGCGACAGATAATAGTTGGAAGCCTGGGACTGTGTTCAGCTGCTCATTTAATGGCGCAGCAGAGGGCATAACGTCATGCAGCAATAAGTTTCATTTCGGTAAGTTTGGTACTACAACAATTGAAGTTTACTGTATACTACATCAGCTTCATACAGCCGCAATTGCAAATTATTTTTACTTGGCTAATTTTGCTAAAATATTCTAAAACTTTTTCAAAAAGGTATACTATTGTTTTTTTCAGTGAAACATATTTAAAAAAATTATCTTAAATTTGTTGTTAACTTGTAGAAAATAACGGAGCGATGGGAGTAGCGGTTGAGTTGGAACCAAGCGCCACCAAACTAGTGGTAAACTCAGTCATTTTAAAATATTCAGTTTATTTTCTGGACGATTTATAAAATTTTTGTTCATTGTTGGTAAGTGTAAAATATTTTTTAATTATTATTTCCTACTGTTTATATTGTAATAAATGCTTTGACGGTTTCAGGCATGTGGGCACTTGTATCATCATTCATGTTCCAAAGCCACAGAATTGTTGGTGGGTTCATGCTATACACAGAATCTTGTTCGCAACATTACACAACATCTCAGCACTCCGTGTCCGGCGTGTAAGTAACATTTGATCCTTCTTCTTTGTTCGTTAAAACAACAAAACGGTCCGTAAATACTGGGTTAGTGATATCGAAATGTTTGTGTGTACTTTTTCATGTTTTTTTAAACGCACTTCAAGTCAAATCACGCGGTGGTCCGCCGGATAAAAAGTCGAAAAAAAACGAAATAAAAACAAAGAAGTTTTGTGATACCTGCTGTAGAACATATTTTACTTGAGATGACGCAAGAAAATGGATAAATGTTTTGCAGACTTAGATTTGGCGCAACTTATAGTCACAAGCCCAGCGGTATCGATGAATACGTTAATTTTAATCTCTCATTTCTTCTGCAAGTTCTACTTCCACTTTTAAATATATCTACATTATTGCTGCAATTTGCCACACAATTAACCATAAAAAAGTGGTTCCTCAACATTTACTAAATATAATGTTTACTAAGTTTAAATAGTCCTGAAATAACTAACTTCTCCTTTTTCAAAACGTGCAGTGTGTTCTGGTGCTTTAATTGTGGACATGGTTTTTGCCATCGACGAATCAACAAGTGTGTTGGAAAAGGACTTCCGCCTTTCTCTTATGTGGCTGACGAACCTCACTTACGGATTTAAGCAAGTTTATTGTTATTAATATTTTTGTTTCGCTTAGACGACACAGACACAAGCACTCGGATAAAAAAACAGGGGTGAAGACCAAGAACTTTGTCGTGACATCATGTAAACTAGTAATAAGCAAACAACCGAAAAGTCTCGTTCAATTTAAAATAAATAAAGATTTTAATCAATAATAGTTAAAATAAAAATATATAATTCAGTTATAAACTATAACGGAACAATATTTTCCAATAATTTGCAGAGACGACATAGATAATGGTGACGTTCGGGTTGGAGTTTACACATTCAGCGAACAACCAACTGCAAGAATTTTGCTGCAGCAACGTACATTCGCCGAATTGCAAGGTAGCCAGTTTTTATTGTCGTATAATATTTTACTTTGGTTGATTCAAGCTCCGGTATTTATTTTTGGATGTCCTGTGAAAAACACTTTCGTTGAAAGTGGTTTCCTTGTTACCTACTTGTAATACGCATAAGGCCCTGATGTACAGTTTTTCACGCCTGAGTTTGTTTTTATGTTGGTCCGCACACTGCTTTGAATCAGATCCCAGAAGTGAATAAACTTCGCTAGTTTAACACACAAGGTACCAAACATTGTAAAAGTGCCAAAAAAGGGTTGAAATTAAAGACAAAAAGGTTCAAAAAACAAACTTATACGATTAGCGTCCATCAATTCGATCACCCAAAGT
>QXVZ01023181.1:0-14443 GCA_008931825.1 Phallusia fumigata | reverse complement strand
AAGTCTTTTGGGGCGTGCGACGGATAAACGAAATTTAAAACGAAGAGTTCGAATTGGCTTCCAGTTAAACAAAAACATTTCCGAGTTGACTGGATTTTGGGCAATTATGCGATCAGTGCACTTAACAACTATAAAAATTCACTTTGGAAATTTAAATTTGCTGATTTGCTGAACAGTGATTGAATATAAGCATATTTAATTTGGCGTTTAATTCGGTTTCGGATGCTCATGTTGCTCGACTCTTGGCCGACAGAAAAACGTGAATTTTTTGTTCTTTTACTTCATGAAATAAATTAGTTAAAAATTGGCATTACATGTGTAAATACAGCTTTTGCTAGATAGGTTAGAATGAGCTAATTGCGTCGGCCTAGTTGTAATTAGTATACGTTTTAATTCCCCCTTAAAATTGGCCAATCCCAAATATAGGTGTAGCTCGCGAGTTTTAGAGCGAACAGTTTTAAGTAAAGTAGGTTTAAATTACTTTATTTAAGCTGTAAATCTACAAATGTGCCACCTATAATGCTAATTATTCCTACGCTTTAATCATAGATAACCTTTAATTAGACGAAAAACTTGAAGAGTTTTGGACTTTTCGTGACTGCTTTAAAGTACGTTTTGAAAAAGCGGCGGACTAGTATACAATTCACGCTGATTCATATTACAGTACTTCTGACGTTCTGAGTCTGACATGTGCACAGGCCGTAGCAAATAATTATGCGAAACACACGATAGGTTTCTGATTGCCTGTGTAAAAATGTACATTAATTCGTTGGTTTAGCAATTCTTTGAGGTTTTGTTGTTGATAATTGTTTGATTAAAAAAGCTTGCGTTTTGAACCAGTGTCATTTAATTGTGGTTTACAACACGCGAACCGTGACTTTTGTGTTACATTATACATTCTCGAAAAAGAGGAAGCGCAACTATAAGAAAAGAGCATGAAATATTTTCACGTTTGTACAATGTATACTGGCTGAAGAGTGTGTTATAATGGTTGCTGCAATGAAGTCACAATTTTGCCCCAGTAGACAACAAAATCAATCATAGCATCTTTTGGGTTTCGACATATTGTGGTTAGGGGCTAGATCGCTGCAAATTTGCCCCGACCTTTTTTAGGTAAACACTCTGAATCACAAAAATTACTTTTGGGTGGAAATACCCCGTTTTTAGCACAAAGAATAAAAATTTGCTGTTACTATTGTAAAAATAAAAGCAGTTCATGCGTTTTAAAAGTTAAGTATTTGAAACAAAGTTACTAGCATCTCCCCCAACACTACACAGTTTTCATCCTTTGTGTTTGGGGCTTACGTAATTTTTTTCGTATTCATTTTGAGTCATTACCATTATAAGTGGTTGGTTTCCAAAATTTTTGGTGTTTAGTAAAACCATTACTCTGAAACTGGTGCTTGATAATCAAAACCATGGTCTGAATTATTCAGGTTTAATGTGGTGGCCCAAATAACTGCCTATACCTTGAAATGCAAAAGATATTAACTTAATAATAAGAAATACACATTGTTATGTGTGAATTATGTTGCGAGTTGTTTTAAATGCCTAAAAACGTTTTGCTTAAATATGCTTTTTTCATAATGGTTTAGGTATAGCCTGAAAATTCAAATAAAATTAAGCATTTGCAAAGGACTAGACCAAAAAACATTAAGGGCACGTTGTTTAACAATTGACGATTGAAAAAAATTGTCCTCTACTGTTAAAAATCTTTATGATGTCATTCACATTGTCAGCAAACATGTTTCATTACGGTTATATTTTATCAAGCTGTTTCCAAGTATCAAAACTGGGGTTTCTTTCATTAGCTTTCCTCCTAAACATTCACCACAATATTTTATTTAGGTTTGGAATACTCTGTTTTGGCCTTATTATCCGTAGATCTGACAAAATGTTTGCAAAAGTATGCTTTTACTTTGTTAACCAAGAAAATTACTGCCATGTTCAAAAAATATGAAATACATTTGCACTTTTGTGTTGATGACTGAGTTATTCTCAAATGTTCATTCCTTTAGAATTTCACTTGATATTTCTGTTGCAATGTACTTTAAAAATGTCAATTTAGTCGTACATTTTTTAATCGGCAGACCTGTTATCTCAAATCTGTTGTGAATAATACTTGCAATGGGGCGAAAGAAAAAGAGACCTATCAAGCCATGGTGCTGGTACTGCAATCGAGTGTTTGATGATGAAAAAATCCTTATTCAGCACCAAAAGGCCAAACATTTCAAATGCCATGTTTGCCACAAAAAACTGTTCACTGGACCAGGACTGGCAATTCATTGCATGCAGGTAAGTGTAAAAGTAAGTGTTTTTACTAAATTAACCCCTGACCAGTGAAACATGTCATCAACAAGAAGGCATGTTTGCGACACTTGCTGAAGATTGCTCCTTTATCAACAAACCAGTAAGCTTCATAGTCTAAGAATGGCTGTTGTTCATGTGTGTGATTGACTCTGTGATTTGACACGAATCCCTACATTTTGAGTGGTGTGTTATAATGACCAAAAACCTATGCTGTCTTCATTTCGAGACCAAAGACATTCTTGATTCTCAAAACTTTTAAAGTAAGTTTTTAAACATCTGTGTTAAAACTTAACAGTGAAGATAGGTAACGGTAAGTGTCAAAAAACAAAGTTTGTGTTTCTATAAAACTGTAATTAATTGTTAGAGTTAGTTTTATCATTCTTACAACCCCCTTTTCTGGCGGATTCTTGAAGAAGGAACATCTGTAAGTGAAAGTTATAGTTTTACACTTTGTAACAGTACAACAGACACAGTACTATTCAGTATTGTTTTCAGGTTTGTTTTGCGAATTTGTTTCCACATAAGCACCAATTTATGCAGTTATTTTATGTCCCTTTTAAGACTATTTTGCCTTGCATCAGTTGTCATAAATAAATGTAAATATCATACCTTATGTTGCCTTGGCTATTTTTAATGTCAGGTAGGTAGACAAGCCAAAGCAACACCCTATAGAATTCTTGTCAACAACACTGATATTTCATAATTTCTTTAGGTTCACAAAGAAACCATTACTGCTGTTCCCAACTCTGTTCAAGGACGCACAAATGTTGAAATAGAAATCTATGGAATGGAGGGAATTCCACAAAAGGACCAAGAAGAGCATGCTAAAAAAGTAAGGGATCAGGGTGGACCAAAGGGCAAACGACAAAGAACAGATGATAGTGATGACAGTGATGATAGTGATGATGATTCTACTCAATTTGGAATGCCGGGCCAAATGCCATTTCCAGGAATGATGCCACCCATGGGCATGCCTGGCATGATGGGTCCGATGGGAGGAATGATGGGCCCGATGGGTGGTCCAATGGGGCCAATGGGAATGCATGGTCCAAACAGATGGCCGATGCCAAATCAAAGAATGATGGGCCCAATGGGTATGATGGGTGGGCCAATGGGTCCATATCCTCCACAAATGGGCCCTGGTGGACCTATGGGGCCTGGTGGTCCAGGTATGATGCAAGGTAACATGCAAAACCCAGGTATGATGCAAGGTCAACAGGGAATGCCATACAATTCTGGCGAAAACGCTCCTGGGAGCTCGGGAAACAACCAAAACCAACAAGATGGTGATGTTCCACCAGAACAAACTAACCAGCCGCCACCTATGCCGAAACCTCTATTTCCTGCTGCATCCAACATTCAGCAAAAGCCTGACGGGGGCAGTGGAACAGGTGACTCCAATAAGTCGTCTGTTTCTGGCTCCAAGTCCCTGTCGTCCAATAGCAATCTAATGCATCCCGACGACGAAGACGTTTCTTTGGAGGAGATCCGCGGCAAAATGGAGCAGTACCGTGGGCCGCCGAAAAAAATGATGCCACCACCGATGCCCAGTAGCTACCAAAGTCGTGGGAGCGTATATTAGCTGCCGTAGTGTCATCTCTTAATCGTCGGATATGTAAATATAACCGAACCTCCAGGTTCCTGCGGACGCAGCCAAGTTGCGTCACTGCCATTTAAAATCAAATAGTTTGTGCAAGAGACATGGTCCTAGCATTAGTTTTGATTTGAAATTTGTCGTATATTATTGACCGTTTGGACTTTTATTTCGTAAATGTTGGCTGTGGAAATTTATCTTACTGGATGAAAGATTAGACGGCGTGTTATTGTAATGAAATAAATACTGAGAAAGAATGCAAAAAAGTGTGCCGTGGAATGCTCGTTAGTTTGTTTTGAAAATGCAACACTGTTTGAAATTCCGTTTATGCTCTGCTACCAACACGAACTGCAGTTAAGGCAAAAATTTTGGCGTTGTAATTTGACAAAACGCTTTTTTAAATGCTATTTTGACTTGACTAGTAGATGTAGAACTTATTTTATTCAGTGTTTCCGATAAACATTTTATCAGATTGTTGCTGTGTTTCAAAACGCGCACTCCTACCTTTCCAACAAGCCACGCAGTTGTGTGGGAAACTGACCACATACATGCAATTGTGAGCGGGTGGGTTAACACAAAACATAGTAAAATGATTTTGTCTATATTTTGCACAGTTTGACCAAAACCGACGGGTTCGAAAACATGCGTCATCAATCAACACAGGTCGATTTAACTGATCGGTAAATAATCGATGTTTATTTAATTGTTTCGTGGTTTCTTAGAGTGATTTAAATCCCCCAAAAAAACAACAAACCAAAGAATTGCAAAGCTTAATCCAGCTTTTTAATATAATGTCCATTGCACGACCCTTGCAGTTGAAACGTTCTTATCTGAACACTTGACATAGAAAATTTCAAGTTTTGTCGCTCAGTTGAATGTCGTACTTTTAGACACCACCGTCTCCTCTGCAGTTTTGCCAGTGTTAAAATTCAATCAAGATACTCTTTGATAGTGTGCTGTACACATTGCAAACTCGTGGCATTATCTGGCTCCTTTATCCAAAAGACAAATAGTTTATTTTCCTTGTCGTTCTTTCCACACACTGGTTGAAGCTTAAGTCCGTGTTCTTGCCTACACAAGTATAAAGTACATTTTCAAGAATATTCAGGATATACATTGATTGAAAAAGGTAAAAAAATTCTACGACTTTTTTAGGTTTTTGTAATAGCCTAAGACTGTTTAGGACAGGTTTGCAACATAAGAATTGAAGAAAGTGGGGCACATTGCAAACTTCACAAGCGATATTCATATTGGGCTCGGGTTAAGAGGAGACTTTTCGGAAAAAAAGCTAAAGTGAGAGTTCCATTGCGACAATAATTAAGACGGTGCTGTCCATTTTACCCTAATATTTTCACATCAATTTTTTACTGCGATCGAGACGAATTTGCTTTGATTTATGTTGACCTGTTCATTCACAGCCTATAATTTCCCGATCATTTGCGCTTTTGCGTTAGGTTAGGTAACGTACTGGATTTTCAGTTTCATTACACCCAGTTACCCTTTTCTTAACATAGGTTTAAATATGTATCGAGTGGCGAAGACATTTTGACTAAAAGGATACCCATCAGGGACCAATACTTTTTTCACGTGGTTCGAACCCGGGACGCTCTCGCGTACCAACCCCGATCAGTTTTTTACTGCTGTATGTGTATGTGGTAAGCGCCTCGTCCATACAACAAATACGATGTATGGAAATGCGAACAACAAACCTACCTCACCCAAACGTTTACAGAGCTTCACTGTTACTTTGTACAATAATTTTTGTGTGATGAACTATAGGTACTTGCTGTCGTCTGTATTTCTTTAAACACACAAAAATCATTACCCCAACTGTCTATACTTATTTTAACACTCGGTAATTAGTATACTGAATACTGACAAACCGTACTATTTCCAAACTCCACATTAGTCCAACGTGCACTACCAAACATATATTATTTTTGCGAGTTGGGTTTTCGGTGGTTAGTTTGTCGGGTAGGTTTTGAACGCCATGTAATTGCCGTGTAGCTGCTCTGCGTTTAAATTAAATTAAACTGTGGCCTTCACTTTTTCGAGCTGCGTACAGTTTTAGCTGTAGCCTATACTCTTTTAAGCGGTGGATGAACTTGTAAAAGCCCTTCCGGCAGTTTTTAACGTTTACACGTTGCACAGTTATTTCCGGTTTGGAGATTGCTTTCTCCCACCAAGGTAAAAAGACACAACAACTCCACGTTTTTACTGACCTTTAGTGGAAAAGGTTACGTTTCTTCCTTGACCGCTGGATGTCTCGTTTCCCCCTGTCTTGATTTCCGTTTTGTCCACTCTTCGATGCGCTGCAATTTTCGTTTCTTCGTGGTCAAAAAGGAGTCATGAGATAAAGTCCTTCGGGCCTCGTTCACCGCCGCATTTTCGATTCCTTTTGGAAGTTTGCCGCTAGTCACACTGAGCTCTTCTTCACTAAAAAGAGGTAGAGAATGAAAACTGTTTTGTACGATTGCATTTCGATAATGGAGTACTTTCGGAATAAAAGGACCAAAGTGTAACTTTTCCATTCCTTTGTCCCATTGTAAACTCTGTGGCAATTAAAACACCATCTTGAATTAGAAGTTAAATTTGCTAACAACATTGTAAAAAAAACACGCGGTAAATTTCAAAGTCACGCACGGTGGTTTGTCTCGTCCAGGCCTTCAGAAAAACGCTTTGCCTGAAAAATTTACTAAACTATGTGCCCTGATACATTTTTTACAAATTTAAAAAAGTGAAACAGGGTGTCCTGAATTTAAATTAGACCATGACGAATGTTACTCTGTTTTTAAAAGCCTGTTACTTATTTCTTCAACAAATACCTTTCACTCGAAAGAGATGCCTCCTCTGTTGAAACCACTTCTTCCCGACACTGGTCCTTTGATTTCCAACTTTTATTGCGCGATTTCTTTCGCTTCTTGGTCGTCAGAATTGAGTCACGTGACAAAATAGCTGCGCTCACGTGACGCGAAATGTCATTGTCAGCCGCTGAGTCATTGGGGTCAGTAAACGCTTCGTTGTCGTTTATGTAGGTGTAATGTGTTTCTTCATCGGCATTCACGCTCCTGTTCGTATATGTGTCGCCACGAGTCACGTCATTTTCTGGTTGGTTGATGTCATTTCGATCATTGTGTGGCGCTATAAACGATGTTTCTTGCTGTTCGGGTGACTTTACATTTGTGTCTGTAATAAAAACGTTTTTCTGCATGTTATGCTAACTTACTATTTTAAATATACCTGTTTAATTCGGTCCGTTTGGGCCTACTGAAGTATTAAAAGCACAACGAAAAATGCTATAAATAAACCAAAGTAAATAAAAACCAATTTGGGTCAAGCATTTAAAAGTGTTTTTTATTGTTTTTTACCAACTAGTTTGTGGCAAAACGTTGGAATTATTGTTGGAACGTTATCCGCAATAACCAACCTCATTATAGTCATAAATTGACCATATTTACACTTAAATGTTTACCTTGTGTTTTACTGTAGCGTCTAACATTTTCTTGCACATCATGAACAACGACATGGTGATTTGGCGAGCGCCCCTTGTCCGCAGGTTTGTCGCTAGCGGTCGCCAGAGAACTTAAACTTGCTCTCATCTTGTCAATGTTGACAAACGTGCCTTCGTCTTCTATAAACAAACATTTTCCTTCGTGCCACCAAATAGTTGATAGTTAGTCGCATACACTTTTGGTATTACGCTCACTCGTTCGAGTTTGTGCGCAAAAGTGCTTGGTAATGGCTTCGTGCAGTTAGAAAAAAAATGTTTATACCAGTCTTGGATGTTTGGACAAAATTTCTTAATAAAGATATTTTTTCCGCTTTTAGACGATTAAAACGTGCGTGTTGTTGTTGACACAATACTAGAAAACCCACTTTCGGCGAAATAGTAAATAGATCTGTAAATATTTGTGAACAAATTTTCCGGTGCCAACTCTATAAACTATTAATAAGTTTCGTATTTGTAGTGGCCCACCTCCTTGTTCAGACGGACAGAAGCGACGAACGTTTTCATTTTCACGCATTAATCTGAAAAGCAAAATATGCAAGTATGTGCTAAAAAGTTTTCACTGAATGAAAAATGTTATATTTTGCAGAACTTTGCAAACAATGTCGAACCTGCAGGTATGACAGTCATGTTGACCGTGATAGATTAAACTGGTGATCCCCCTTTGTAGGAGAGGATCGAATGGAAAATCGTTGATATCGGTGTGATAAAACTTTTGCTGAAAAATACACAAGATGTTGGTGATAGGTGGATGCATTGATTGATATGAAGTTGGATGCATTTATTGCTGTTTTAGAAATTAGAGCAGATCACACAATCGTTTCCGTCTAGATCAGTGGTTTAACCCCTTACGTACATTTGCCCATAGCGTTCTAATCCAATTAATGATCCTAGACAATTTCGGTCTTTGACTTTTACCCACTTTCGTTTTCCAAATAAAACCTCTATCATGAAACTTCAGAAAGAAGGCCAGTGTCTCCATGGGCGTCGAGACCGTGAGGTTTAAAAACCAATAATCTAGATTTTCGGTTTGTTTTAAGTTTAACTTTCCTTTGTGTCAAGCGAAAATCCTTTCGCTCTGTGGTTTAGAAGCTACCCTGACGTATACGACCAGACCAAAAAAGTGGAATTGCAAAAAAAGTTCTAGATTGCCGGACACAACATTCACACCACAATGGACTTATTTCAATACTCACCGGTTTTAAAGCTTGTTCAGCTGCAGTCCGCTCGATTCGTTTCTTCTTACTCACGTACAAAAAGACAACGACAGAGAAAAGCAAAACGATACCACAGGCAAACACCGACCACCCGCCAATTGCTGAGTATTTTAGCCCAACAATCGCTCCAGCAGTCAGCATACCGATTATGAAAAAGCTCGCAAGGACACAAATCAACCACGATTTGTTGTTGCTGTTTGGACGAAATGACTTGAAGCTGTTCTGTTTTTTTCTGGACGAGTAGGTTGGTGTGCGGTTCAAGTCTGTTCGCCGCTTCGTTGCGTCGGTGTTTTTCTGCAAAGTTGTTTTTTAAACTGCCGCCATGTGCCACGTTATTTTGAACTATCACATATAGGCCTAAATGCCAAATTGACCGATTTAACAGACTTTGATTGATGTTAGATGTCGGTTTAACGCATAGAAAGGACTACAGTGAAAAGTACCAATTTGTACCAAAACCTTGGTAATATTTCACAAATATTATTACACAAATACAACACACATCTCATTTATTCCACCACACAAGAATAAGGTAAAAACTATAAAACCTCACCCTCATTTGACCAAGAATTCCAACCGACATTGTCTTGCTTTGATCCCTCGAAGGTTCCCCCATTCTCATCATACTGGAGGTGCCTGCCGGAATAACACATGTACGGTTACAGCTTCCTGGGTCAATTTTTTTGTTGCAAACCAAAAAAATGCAAAAACATACAAAAAAAGTTTGTCACATGAAATAGCCGTTGTATATTTAACAAATGTAAAAACTTTTACAGAGCGCAAACAACTGTTCGTGGTTTGCGGCCAATCTACAAAAGTTAGTTGCAAATATATAGTGTTTATTGGGGGCAATCTGTACACTTAGTTGGGTAAGATTTTGTGTTTACTTTCTTACAGATACGTATAGTTTACCTGACTTAATGTTTAGGAATGTAAAATGTCACAACGCCCCTCACCGTACGCATACGTACCAAAAATGTTTCGGTTATATTTGTGTTTTTAAAATTTTTTCACGGCATTACTTGTTGACTAACACGTCATTAGCAAAATAATACACACAAGCAAATTCCCAAATGCAAAGCCAACTGATGCATTGGTGCTTGTTTTTAATTGCTTTGCAAGCAATANTTCACTGAATGAAAAATGTTATATTTTGCAGAACTTTGCAAACAATGTCGAACCTGCAGGTATGACAGTCATGTTGACCGTGATAGATTAAACTGGTGATCCCCCTTTGTAGGAGAGGATCGAATGGAAAATCGTTGATATCGGTGTGATAAAACTTTTGCTGAAAAATACACAAGATGTTGGTGATAGGTGGATGCATTGATTGATATGAAGTTGGATGCATTTATTGCTGTTTTAGAAATTAGAGCAGATCACACAATCGTTTCCGTCTAGATCAGTGGTTTAACCCCTTACGTACATTTGCCCATAGCGTTCTAATCCAATTAATGATCCTAGACAATTTCGGTCTTTGACTTTTACCCACTTTCGTTTTCCAAATAAAACCTCTATCATGAAACTTCAGAAAGAAGGCCAGTGTCTCCATGGGCGTCGAGACCGTGAGGTTTAAAAACCAATAATCTAGATTTTCGGTTTGTTTTAAGTTTAACTTTCCTTTGTGTCAAGCGAAAATCCTTTCGCTCTGTGGTTTAGAAGCTACCCTGACGTATACGACCAGACCAAAAAAGTGGAATTGCAAAAAAAGTTCTAGATTGCCGGACACAACATTCACACCACAATGGACTTATTTCAATACTCACCGGTTTTAAAGCTTGTTCAGCTGCAGTCCGCTCGATTCGTTTCTTCTTACTCACGTACAAAAAGACAACGACAGAGAAAAGCAAAACGATACCACAGGCAAACACCGACCACCCGCCAATTGCTGAGTATTTTAGCCCAACAATCGCTCCAGCAGTCAGCATACCGATTATGAAAAAGCTCGCAAGGACACAAATCAACCACGATTTGTTGTTGCTGTTTGGACGAAATGACTTGAAGCTGTTCTGTTTTTTTCTTGACGAGTAGGTTGCTGTGCGGTTCAAGTCTGTTCGCCGCTTCGTTGCGTCGGTGTTTTTCTGCAAAGTTGTTTTTTAAACTGCTGCCATGTGCCACGTTATTTTGAACTATCGCATATAGGCCTAAATGCCAGATTGACCGATTTAACAGACTTTGATTGATGTTAGATGTCGGTTTAACGCATAGAAAGGACAACATTGAAAAGTACCAATTTGTACCAAAACCTTGGTAATATTTTACAAATATTATTACACAAATACAACACACATCTCATTTATTCCACCACACAAGAATAAGGTAAAAATTATAAAACCTCACCCTCATTTGACCGAGAATTCCAACCGACATTGTCTTGCTTTGATCCCTCGAAGGTTCCCCCATTCTCATCATACTGGAGGTGCCTGCCGGAGTAACACATGTACGGTTACAGCTTCCTGGGGCAAAATTTGTTGTTGCAAACCCCAAAAATGCAAAAGCATCCAAAAAAACTTTGTCACATAAAATAGCCGTTGCATATTTAACGATTGTAAAAACTTTTGCAGAGCGCAAATAAGAACTGTTCGTGGTTTGCGGCCAATCTACAAAAGTTAGTTGCAAATATATAGTGTTTATTGGGGGCAATCTGTACACTTAGTTGGGTAAGATTTTGTGTTTACTTTCTTACAGATACGTATAGTTTACCTGACTTAATGTTTAGGAATGTAAAATGTCACAACGCCCCTGACCGTACGCATACGTACCAAAAATGTTTCGGTTATATTTGTGTTTTTAAAATTTTTTCACGGCATTACTTGTTGACTAACACGTCATTAGCAAAATAATACACACAAGCAAATTCCCAAATGCAAAGCCAACTGATGCATTGGTGCTTGTTTTTAATTGCTTTGCAAGCAATACCCAAAGCCCCATAAGACAAATCCAAACAAATCACGGGATTCATATTGACTGGTTTAGCCGAAGTTGGTCTGTCGTAAAGGATTTCGAATCAGCATCAAAGATTTGCATAGTACAAATTGTTAGGCCCCGATCAGGGCAATTGTCAGTTAATTGCTGATCGATATCATGGCATTCGATACAAAACGAATATCCAGTTTTGCTTGACAATTAGGCTTCCCCTTTACCCTTGGGGTGGCGAAGTCGCAACATTTCAGCAAGGTCAAACGAAGACGTTGCCGTCATGGTTTTTAAGTGTTAACGAAATTCTAGAATCTTTGTAGGGCGTAAAATTGTTGTCCTTCAAAAATGCTACAGTGAACATAGGGTTAATATGTCACAAACAGTCACCTCACAAACACAGGTTACATAAAAAGGAAAATCGGAGATAAAAAAGGGAAATGAAGGAAAATAAATTTAAAAACTACAGTTTTTCACCAAAATATAACGGTATTCCATGGCGTAATCTTGGTCGGATAATCTTTTTCAAACCGTAAAATTTTATTTTAGTGTTGACCGTAGACCCAGTGTAAAAACAATGGATGTCACCGACCACTGACAAGATCCCATAACGTAAAAACTTTTACGATAAGTTTGCCAGATAGGCACATCTTAGCTTGCTAGCACTTCTTTTATAATTAACACTTACTTAGTGATAATTGCGACATGGTTTGCTCCTTTGAAGGGCACTTGACTTCATAAGAATGTTGCTTGTTAATCTATGCACTTGCTATCCTTAGCTTGTAATTGTACCACAACACAAAGAAAGCTATTGAAATGGACCTTGGCTCATCTCCTCATGCAGAATGCTAGAACTTAATTTAATGGAAACGTATGGTTGCGTAACCCATTTTTTCGGGCTGCAGGTCGGTCGATCAAACCACACTTTTCTCCCAGATCTCTGCACCTGCCTGCGATTATAATGCATGGCGTACATTGCAGCTGCAAAATATTAAACGCGAAATTCCTAGCAATATCTTGTTCTGCTGCAGTTGTAAACACAAATTTTAATAATTTCTCACAAACATTGATCGAATCCAATGACCTTTGCAATTGCGTAGGGTATGCACTGAGATACCGGACGACAAAAAACCTTTAAGTTAATGTCGTAAAAACCAGCATTTTTACAAACGAATATTTACCTTGCAGCATAAATAAGTTTAACAACAAAACGATTACGATTGTGAAATCCAATTAGCAACCCTGTATTAAAGCTTTGTGTGGTCTAACTCTATTTTGTGGTTGGGCCTCAGAAATTGTTTATTCCGCGTGCCACTGTTCAAGGTAGTGGTCCTTTACATGGTTTGTTTTTTGATACATGAGAACAATAACTACTTTCCGAAAATTGCAGAAAGGGGTACGTTAATTGGTCGGTGGTTTCATTAAAGTACCGACAAGAAAAATGGTTAAGAATCACCGATTTAGGGAACTACTTAAGAAGCCAAAAACTGTTCGATTCGCAGACCGAAAATGCATTTGCGGGCCACAATTGACTCGAGTTTTTGCGAGAAAGGGACAGGCTTAATTGGTTTTTTATCTAATAATTTCAATGTGTGATTACCGAACAAATTTTGCCAGCAAAGTCAACTACAATATCATTTACGTTTAATTGTACTGAAGTTGTGGACCAAACTGTAATGCTTGTTGCTTAGTGCTTGAAGCTCGGTTTTCGTCTTAAAATACAGAAGGACAACCCATGCGCAACCAACAGTTTTAATTTTTGTCCAGTCTATGCCGCTTAGGAAGCACAAAGTTCGTTAAAAAAGCATGAACTTCGCAGCTTTAATCATACAAAGCCGCGTGGGCGACATGCGCTACAAATGTAATCACGTCTTCACCGTAATTACGTTAAGTTTGTCTCGATATAAGGTTTAACTTCGCTTGCCCCCCAACTATCGATTTTCGGCGGCGGAAAATGGATTGCGTTGAAATCCATTGGCTCTGTGTGTTGCGACACTGTGTATCATTCAAGGGCAAGTTAATTACGGCCGAGATCGAGATCGGAAAAAGTTCGATTTCGAATTCAGCCAGCCGGGCTAATGTAGAAGCGACCGTGCAGAAAAACAATGTCGCGATGGTTTGTGGTCAGCTGGGGTCATGTGACCTCTCCACCTTTCGCCCTTGTAGCTTAAAAAAAATTAAATTAAGAACACTTCAGGTCCGGTAAAGTTTAATTCTTTTATTTTAGTGTTGGCATTAGTTGGCGACAACGCCATGCACGCCGTGATGCCTTTTCGTTTATACAATTCAAAATATATTTTTTTTTGTGAAAGATATTGGCAATTAATTAATTTTATATGTAAGTATGTTCCATCTCGTAAATTAACGATTAATGTATGTCGATAGAAAATTAGTTTTATATTCGACAATAAACCTTTTCTCTTTTCAAGTTAAGTTTTTATTTAAACAATTTAGTCAGGCAAAAACTTTGTCAAAGACCAAAAGCACGCTGGTTTGTCCGTAAGTGGCAGCCAGGTCGAACAGAATTTATGACCTTGATAAAGTTTTATATTTAATCTAATCAGTAAAAATGCATTTAGTTTTATATAATGTAAAACCGTAAAGGGAATTCTTTGGACATAAAGAAAGCTACTGCAAAGTAAACTAATACGTTAAACAATTAATCTTTTCATTCTTGTGTGCTTTGAAAAGGTTAATGCCTAAAATGGTTTTTATTTTGCACAAAACATGATTGAAAATGAGTTAAAAAATAAATATTGCAAGGGGAAATAAAATAGACACTGGGTTCGGAACAAAATTGTTACGTAACTTTTTAAAATGTTTTTTTACAGAGGGCTAACCGCGTTCTATACACAAAGTACAAAAAAGGCAAACTCTTACCATCGTCCCTGAAAGAGC
>QXVZ01023174.1:0-25535 GCA_008931825.1 Phallusia fumigata | reverse complement strand
GAACGTCACTACGTCACTTGGCCGGGTGCCAGACGGACAACAAACCCTTGACCAACCAGCCAAACGGCTCCAGCTTAGTGGCGCGAGACGAGCAACTTATTCATCATCTGGACATTGTGTACGGTCTGTAAATCCGTGTTTGAACAGGGCTGAAGAGTGTGCTGTGTTGACCTCGTGAGCAGCAAGGCTTTGTACGGGTTGCTAGTATTCGTTGGACAAATGCACTATAGTTTGAGACGTTGGTTCGTTTTACGACTGCAGTTTAAACTTTAATTTCGCAAATAAATTTGTACAACTTTTTATGCAAATACTTGGGGCCCAATTGTTATGATTTTATCTTGTATTTCAGATGTGCTTGGATAGGTTGTCGCCAAGATGGCGGAGTGGTTAGCACGACTGCCTTGTGCACACAAGGTTGTGGTTTCTAATCCCAGCTCGGTCCCTTGTGTTTCCCTGAGTTGGGGCAATGTTGCTGAAGTGACTTGCTCAAGGAAACATTAATTACACTTTTGTGCGCAGAAGCCAATTTAACATCATACAATTTGTTTGGGTGCTAAAACACTTTGACGTACAGATCACACACCAAAGTGCCACTTGTGTTATGTTAAGTGCACAAAGACTTGAAACAACACATTTAAATTGCCATCATTGTTAAAACGTTAATCTTTCCAAATCGAAATCCCGGATTAAGTTTAGCTTAGTTTAATCAACAACATAACTTCCAGGAAACCTTAACACAAAAAAATAAAAATGATTACATTGATGCTTCGAGGATAACAACATTGCCTATGGGTAAAAAGTCTATAATACATTTTTTTATAAACTAGTCACTGGTAATTATTTATTTTATCATTTTCTCTTTTGTTCAGCCCAAACCTGTTATTTTTTCAAAAGAACGTACCTACCAGATAACTAGGTAAGAGGAAAACATATGTAGACTTGCGCGTGGTAAAAATACATTGTAATAGAAAGATTATTCAATGGTGATTTATTAGGTAAAAGTTCTCTGGCATATATGATTCTGCGTTTCCATTGTCATCAGAATTCATACAACCATCGGTAAAAACTTTTTAACGCAGCAACATGCATTAGCATGAAACGCAAAAAATTAACCTCCAAATTCTGCTTTAGGCGAAAAAAGGAACGTCACTACGTCACTTGGCCGGGTGCCNCGTAAATTTTTTACTCCACAAAGTCTCGCGATCAACTAGTAGCATATCCCTGTTTTAAACAAACGTTTGAAGATGATGAGATCGAACGCGGGACGCTTGAAATTAAAACAAAGGAAATCCACAATAAAATTTGATAATTTACTTTTTGATTGTTATTACTCATATAAGGGCTTATTGATAGCGGTTGGGCTTTTTTGTCCTTAAGAGATGCATAAATTGCCATTACAGTGTAAAATCTTCTGTATGTCCTTTGAAATGCAGACTATAATGTACAGCGCATGAATACCTTAATTGCAACCACATTTCTATGGATTTCAGTTTGACACCAATTGGCCTTGATTTTATAGTAACCGCTATAGTGAAATGAACTGAGAAAAACGATGTAATGAAAAATCGTTAGGACTGTGTTAGGCTTTATAGGGGATTGAGGCAAAAATATCTCAGCAATCTATATACAGCACAAAATTCCAATCTATACAGCACCAAATCATTGTGTACCTAGCATTAACTTTTAACTGCGGTCTTAGTGGTAGCCATTGGCCGATATTGCCTGATAAAGTAAATATTGCTCCCTTGCTTCACCGCTTGCTTGTGCTCTAACAGCCGTACAAAATGGCAAGAAAAAGAATTTTGAGTTTTGTTAAGCTGGTGTTTTTTCCGTCCTGTCTAACTCTGATTCAAGTGTTCTATTTTCCGATTCGCCGCCAAGTTGGTCGAGTGGTTAGCGTGACTGCCTTGTGTACACAAGGTTGTGGGTTCTAATCCCATCTTGGTCGCTTGTGCTTCCCAGAGCAAAAAACTGAGGCGGCATTGCTTTAACCCAGAGAAACACGATGGGTTGACTTAAATTGAAGTCACCAACTGTAAAAAATCGAAAAAATCAAATAAAAAATGAACCACGAGGCAAGATCTGCAAGGAAGCAGGTAGCGCGACGGCGGACTCATAATGAGCATAACGCATTCAGGCGTTGCTCCGCCTCCCGAGGATAGAAAATAAAACAAACAAACAAATAAACAAAAGATAATTTTAAATGTGAATGTAGGTGTTATTTTAGTTTAGCTACGCCATTTTATCCTTTATTAGATCTAAATAAAAGTGCCAACTTATGTTAATCCACGATTGGAAGGTTGCTGATTTTGTTGTTATGACTTTGAACTTTACTTGAAAGATTGTTGCAATTGTCTCGTACATTTGTCGGTGATAAGCTTCTTTGTTTATCTTGCTCCCTTGAGGTAACGAAGATTCCAAGAGTCAATAAGATGATAATGGCTACAGCCACTTGGTTACAAACATCTACAGTGTGGAAATTGGCACCTTCTCTGTCCTTTTTCTTGTTTGTTTTTTTGCTTTAAGCCACCTCGTATTTATACCGGTCTGACACAAAAAGTTTTCACATACCGAAGAACAGACACCACTGCAGTGCCAGAAACCTAATTGGCGGAATATCAGGTTGAAACAACATATCGAAGAAGCTAGACTTATAGTCCGCCTTCAAAATACTGCTACGATTTAGACTTAGATACATTCCGGGATAAAGTTTTCAGAACATGAGTCCTTTTGAGTTTATTTCGCTCGGTGAAAGAAAACATAGCGACACAATTGCATTAAATCAATCACCAAGCCGGAAATAGCTGCATAAAAACATCAGAAAAAACAGGACCTGAAATGAAATAGGAGTAATTTTACAAGCACAGCTAATAATATTTAGCTCTATTATTTCGTGTGTTGCATTTGGCATAAAACTTTTCACTTATTCCCCTAGCCTGTATTCATACATCACCGCTCATACAATGGGCTCAGTGAAAATGAACGTGGATGATTACCTGGCACGGATCAAGTACTCTGGCTCACGGAAGCCAACAGTAGAGAACTTGGGCGCTCTTTCACTAGCCCATAAGACCCAAGTACCATACACTAACATGGATATTTACGGGGGGAACCGTATCGTCCTGAAACTGGATGTTATTTACAAGAAAGTTGTAACCAACAAGGGTGGTGGGATCTGTTACGAACTGAATGGCCTCTTTATGTGGCTCTTGCAGGAACTTGGATACGAAGTGCATTTCGGACAGTCAGCATTCTTTAACCCGGCTACAGACGGATTCACTATTCCGTATTATCATGTTTTGATATTTGTAAGTGGCTTGTTTTCTTATTTTTTTCGGCTTTTAAGTTTTTTTAGTAGGCTTGGGGTTAAACCAGTGTTTCCTAACCAGGATGCCGTTTGTTTGCAATGTTCAGGGATGTCGCGACCAATTTAGTACAATTTTTTTTCTATAAAGTTAAGTATTACCGGGTATGACGTTCAATAATGATTGCAAAATAGACTGATTGGACCTCCTAAATAAAATGCATGACGGGTTACTTCATATTGTTTTTTGTAACTGCTATGTAAGACGCCATGTGCCGCGAATCACAAGTCTTAGTTCTCAAATTCTAGCCTTGCTAAACGCTAGAGAAGGCACCGGGTTTCAAATCAATACCTTTTCTGTTGCCGCACTGTTGCGTTACCTTTCGGACAGAATTGAAACTACAAGAAAGATTTGTATAAACATCTTCTAAAACTCTGTACCTTGCGTCACTGTAACAAAATGGCTTTAGATAAATCTAAAGATAAAATGGCTAAAGATAAATGTGAAGATTACCTTATGAGAAGTACATCAAGCTTATATGAAATCCCAAATCTTTAAATCCATCCTGTTCTTAGAGTACAAGCACCGAAAAATTGAAATCTGGGCAAAATTAAACTCTCTAATTCTTATTTTAAGGCCAAGATCGATGGCGAGTATTACATCCCAGACCCTGGTTGGACAATTGTTGGTCCAATGAAGGTAAAACACATGGAGCCTCACATTGAAACTCATGCAATGTATAGGGCCAGGAACATAACGGGTGAAGAAGACTGCTGGTATTACATTGAAAGGCACAAGAAGACGGTGCTTGACGTTGATGGTACTTTGCAAAATTTGTATTTTTTGTTTAGCAGTATTTGAAGTCTTTTGACAGATAAGTGTAAAGCAGTGTAAATTGGATTTTCGACGCACCAGCGATAGGAATTAAAAGACGTATATTGTCAAAATTCAATTCAAACGCTTTTGAAAATTGAAACGGCGCACCGGGACGTCGCGGCGCACTGTTCAAGAACCTTGAGTATAAAGGCAAAGGCGTTTACAAACTCTCGAAGTAATGACTATCACATGTAAGGGGGACACAGACACAGTTAAATTAAAACGACATTAAAAAATTATGCGCTTCAGCACAGAACTTGGGTTCCACAACCTATAAAACATTACCAATGTGGGTCACGAGAGAAAGTCGATTAACAAAAAACTTCAGTTGTAAAATCTTTCGTTCGAATCTAACCGACCCACTTGAAGTTGTGTAGTTCAGACCAATATATTTTGTAAATGATAAAACAACTGTAATGGTAACACGGACGCTTTGGTTTTTTAAATGTGTTTTATCAGTTAGCAGGATAATTTAAAGCCTACAGCGCCACCAGGCGGCATACCACAACAAAATAAGTTGAACACTTTGAGCGTATTTTTTCGGCGGAAAGGGGCGACAGACTGTTATTTTTCGTGTTTAAAGTAATAATGTCGTCACTAAACCACAATGCCACCAGTTTAAACAGTTTTTTAAGTTTGATAGGTTAGTTTACACTTTGTTATCGCTTTGCATGAAAAGTTTATTTATCTTCCTTACTCCAACCCTGCTTTACTCAACAATTGAACAAATGAGTTGAGTCAAGTTTTTTCGCTCGATTAAAAAAAATCTTAGCAACACGTGGTTCAAGGTTGAACGCATTGCAGTTTCACCTTAAAAAATATATTTGGGACCACTTTTACAAGTTTAAACGATTGACATTTTAGACCATATTTGCTAGCTTAATAAATGCTATTTTGGGCCACTTTTCTGTAGGCAAAGTTTTAAAGCAAGGTCCAGCACCTCCGGGTGTTCCTACCGGATATTGCAATGAAGAATGTGCGAAGGAAGAATCGTCTCACTGGGCTCCACTGTTCCGCATTAGTGTGGAGCCCAAAAAATTTGAAGACTTTATCGAATGCTGTGACTATCATCAGGACAACGAGCAGGGACTGTTGAGAACACTCTTGGTTATGCACCGGTTCGAACCGGATCGGTTTATCGTGACCTTCGGCGAAAAGGTCACCGTCAAGAAGAGCTTGGATCCAAATACAGATAAAATTTTGTTAGATGTTACGTTGCGAAATGATGACGAAGTACATAAAGCCTGTAAGGAGCATTACAATTACCAAGTGCAACACAGAATCAATTTTTTTAGCAACAAAACTCAAGCAAACGGCTTTTAACAAGTTAGACTTAATAAAAATAGAAAAGCTTTGTGGGCAAATCGTTATGCTAACGTTCCTACCAAAACGCTTTCCTTCATTTATTTAAGAGAAAAGTCAAAAAATGACTGTCACAATACCTAAACCATGTTTGAAAATTGTGGAATAACTTGGATGATTTTGTGTCGCTATTCTTTTTTTAGCATTTTTTCCGTGTCATTAGGCAAACGTTTTTGTTTGTATTAGAACTTAATTTTCGTCGCTAGGAATTTCAAATTAATAGTTTAAGAACTTTTTAGTGTGACAATTTGTGCCAGGGCACACAAATAATAACAAGTTTTAGAAGTTTTCGAATTTGTAATGTTTCAACAACAATTTTGTAATTTTTCGCCTTTTTTTACTGTAGGTATGTATTTAGTTTTTACGAAACCTTTCATAGGCAACTATTATAGTTAATTGGTCTGTTTTCACCAAACTATACCATGAAAAGAGTGTTTAATCATAGATACTATCTATGGTTAAATTGAGACTCTCGCCGATTTATTGTTTTGTTGTGTCGGTATGTTTTTAGGTACGTTCAAAGTAGAATTGTAGGAAAACTCCACAGAATATTGAATCCTTCCTATATAGAATCCATGTTTGCCGTTTGTATGGGGTATATAGGAACCGATATTATTTAATCCGCAGCCACGTTTAAATATACGCGACTTTTTTGTCATTTTATTGAGTCGTTTTATTGTTGTTTTGTTGAAACTGTGCCATTTTATTGTTGTTTTGCTGCTTGCATGTTTAAATGGTAGGTCATGCATAGCATTCTGGGAAATAACATGAGACTTTTGGATTCGGATTTGATGCTCTGGATTCGAAATAACTATTCTAAACCAAGCAAATTTGGTGAACCCGGCAAACAAAATTCAGAACATTTGTCACCTCGGTCGAACATGCTGCAGTTACACTGTGATAACTTGCAATAGAAGAAATGAGCAGACCCCATGGACTTGCATTTTGCAGATCCCTGGTGCAAAATTTTGTTTTAATTGTTTTACTAACAGGGCTGCACACCTTACAGTATGTTTTACTTTTTAAAATGGTTATTAATCGTTCACTTAAATTTGTTTCATGTAGATTTTTCTTTGAAACTAATGAACCATGAATGTTGATGATTATTTTGAGCGAATTGGTTACTCTGGTTCTCGTGAACCCAACTTAAAAAACCTTCAAGCTTTGTCATACGCANTTTTTCTTTGAAACTAATGAACCATGAATGTTGATGATTATTTTGAGCGAATTGGTTACTCTGGTTCTCGTGAACCCAACTTAAAAAACCTTCAAGCTTTGTCATACGCACAGAAGCTTAATGTCACATATACAAGCCTCAATTTCTTTGGTGGGCCAAGAAGTACACTTGATGTGAAAACAATGTACAACACAATTGTTACTGAAAAAGGGGGTGGAATTTGCTATGAGCTAAATTATTTGTTTATTTGGCTTCTTGAGCAACTTGGATATGAGGTGGAGTTTTGTCAAGCTGAATTTTTCCATGAGTTTTTCAATGGATTTTCCTCAGATCACCATCATATGATACCAGTGGTAAGTAAAAGTTGTGCAGTAGGGGTTGACTAAAATGTCACTCCTGCCAAGCAGCATTGCTTTAGCCCAGTAAAACCTGATGGTTCAAATCAAATTAAAGTCACTAACTCTTGAACAATTCAAAAACTATTAAACAAAACTGCTATGGAGACTTGCATCCATATAAGTATGATACATTCAAGCACCCATCAAGAATGGATTAATATAAAATGAACAAACAATAAAACCTTGCTTGGCATAGCACCTCAGATAACCAAAAGGTGGAGCAGAAAATAAAATCTTTGTAAAGCAATCTGTCCAATAACAAATAGTTTTTAAAACTTATAGGCCTTTTTTGAACCTTGCTGTTGTGTGGAGGCAATGATTACAGTAAAGTTTAAAACTGTCAAATTAATAAAGTTCCATTTAACTATTCCAGGGGTTTAAAGAAACCTCGGTGATTCCTAGCCTTTTTTCTTGTCAGTAAGCTAGCAGTTCTTGCACCCACTTCTGTAATTTTTGGAAAGTAATTTCTCGTTTACCTATCTAAGCAACCCTAATAAATCAGCATCCTTNCCAATAACAAATAGTTTTTAAAACTTATAGGCCTTTTTTGAACCTTGCTGCTGTGTGGAGGCAATGATTACAGTAAAGTTTAAAACTGTCAAATTAATGAAGTTCCATTTAACTATCCAGGGGTTAAAAGAAACCTCAGTGATTCCTAACCTTTTTTCTTGTCAGTAACTGTGTGAAGTTACCTAGCAGTTCTTGCACCCAATTTTTGGAAAGTAATTTCTTGTTTACCTGTCTAAGCAACCCTAATAAATCAGCATCCTTGTTAGCTGTACCCCCTAGACACCAAATCTTATCCCTGGGTACGAGCACCCCTGTTTAACAATCCCTGCTTTAAACCAAATAAATCAAATTTAAAAACAACCCAAAGAACATCAAAAGCAACACTTATTACTGTGCAGCAATCAAGTGTTTTTCTGTCTCAAAAGAGTCACTGTCTAACTTCAGGTTACTGTGGATGGGATCAAGTATGTTGTTGATCCAGCATGGTTCACGTTTGGCCCAATGCAACTAGAGCACATGCTGCCATTTGTTGAGACTCATGCCATGTATAGAACAAGAAAAATGCCAGATCGTGAGGGCTGGTATTACATGGAACGACACAAGAAAACTGTTTTAGATGCCCAAGGTAAACTCTATATTCTAAACCATGATACTTTGTCACAATTTTAGCACAGAATGAAGTAGTATTTCAGCTGTGCCTGTGTTTAATTCATTGGAAATAAGTCAAGAAATACAAAAATAGATTGGAAAAAAGATTAATTTAATAATAAACCTGTATAGCACTGAAGATGACAACAACGATTGTCGAAATGTTTGCAATAAAATGTATTTACTATGTACAAGTTCTCTGGCAGTTGTGTTTCAACTATGCTACACTTAAGTCTTGTACGGGTGTTCCTATGTTATAGTAAGAACTTGAATTTATGTGAGTTTTCCGGATTTCCCTGCATATGCTTATAGTAGAGTTTTTTGCAATTTTCCCTAAGAAATGTTTTTTTGGTTGATTGTGTGGGCTGCATTCTACTTTGTAACATGATGTACAATCATGTCGTTTTGTGAATGTTTATGCAGGTAATATTCTAAAGAAGGGGCCAGCAACATCTGTAACTGGTTACTGTGATAAGGAATGCGCCAAAGAGGAATCGGATCATTGGACTTTTATGTTTCGTTTTGATAGTGCACCTGCAAGACTAGAAGATTTCCAAGAACGTTTGGATTTTCTTCATGATAACAATCAGTCCATACTTTATAATAATCCCGCGATTATTCGATTTACTGCAACCAAGTTTCTTATGTATTTCGGTGATTCTTATGCTGTAAAAGAGAGCATCGACCCGAATACTGATAAGATTTTAGAGGAGGTTACATTGAAAACAGACGATGAGCTTGCTAGGGTGGCCAAAGAGCTGTTCAATTGTGAAGTAAAACACAAACTGTCGTACTTCAGTTGTAAAAAATAAATACATAGATTTTTCATGAAACAATAAAAATACTAAAACAATACTGGGGTGGGCGAACTACTACCCGCGGCCCAATAAACCTTTTATTCTCACATGCAAGAGGTTATTACAAACTGGTACATTAACCTGGCTCATTGTTCTCTTACCTGTTTGCTGAATACTTAGTGTTGGCGACCTGTTTTCCAAAAATTTAGCCCATGAGACAAAAAGTTTGATGTTGTAATAGCTAAACTTGCATATTATACTATTTTCTTGTTTAGCTGTTTTCTGATGCAATTGGTGTTAGGATTATTTGAACTAGAAGTGTGGTTAATTTGTTCATCTAAATTTGGCCACTTACAATGTACACCATTGCTCCATGTTTTAAACTTATTTGTTTCAATTTACTGTCATGAACCTAGGATGTTAGCTTCGTTTCTTTTCTATTCTTGGTGGGCGGAGCAACATTTTATTGCATTATGATCATAATAAGTCCGCTGTCGAGCTACCTGCCTCATTGCATTTTTGTTGGCTAATTTTTTATTTGATGTTTTCAATTTTTAAAAGTTGGTGGCTTCAATTCCAGTCAATCTCTCGGGTTCCTCTGGATTTGAGCAATGACCCTTAAGTTTCTTGCTCAGGGAGACACAAGCGACCGAATTGGGATTAGAACTGACAACCTTGTGTGCACTAGGCAATCTTCAATCATGGCCATCTTGGTGACATAGCTTTCAAAACAACATTTTGCTAAATGCCTTTCTATATTTGCCCAAAACATCTGCAGTCAAATTGTATGTGCCGTGTCTTTTTTTAAATATTCATAGATATTTAGAGCTTTTTACAGTTTTAAACCTGTTTTCCTAACAAAAGTATCTCAATGGTACACCGAATGCCTCAATATTTTAATGCAATATTTAATCTGTATTTTTTTCAAAATATCATGTTTATTATGCACTGATCGTATCAATTGTTGCAAGCAATGCCTATCATTAGTTGTTCTGTTATCAAACAAATAATATTTCATTGTTCAAAAGTTTTAATTGTTTGAAAAATTATCAAATTAATTTCAAACATTCAAAAAATATTTTACTGTTAAAACATAAAACTTGGATTATATGCTACTTGTACATGATTATGTTTACAGCAGACCAAATACTTTTTTTAACAAGGTGACCGGTTTCATGTTGTCCAGAAGTTACAGTTGTAGTGTAACACATAATAGGTGAATGAGCATGTGCTAGATACACATCTGTATCATGTTGCGCGTGAGAGTCGACAGGTTTACGTGTGGCGTAGGCATTATTTATTACAAAAAAGTGTAGTGGTAAATGCCTATCTTCCTTAAAGTGCTCTTGTTACAGACTAAAAACGTAACGCAGTGGCACGTTTAAACGTGTATTTAGTGCAAAACCTCTTCTTTTAGGCCCTGGTAGACCTTGGTGACGTGTCGCATGGATACTCCTTGTAAATATCACGGTTGGTGGTCACGCCTCACTTTCATGCAAAGTGCAATAGTACCTTACGTTAACCTGCGCGATCACGATTTGACTTAAGTTTTTCCGGTTTAGAATTAAAGAGGGGGAGACGAATGCTGCACATTAAAATGAAACCCAGAATGTCACAAGGCGCATTTGGAAATGGCATTAAAGGAAAGCAGAAAAATATTGGGGTTTTGTTTAACCCAATCTGAACCAGCGTTTAAAAGTGAAGGTGCGTACAATACATCTCACGGAAGTTTAAAAATGCTGGTCCGCTTGTGGGAAGTTTCAAAAAAACAAGGTTTAGGGACATATTTTATTCCGCAACTTGATAACAATTCGAGAAAAATGGAGTAGGTGTCGGCATGCAACCGCACCAACGCTTCGGTCATCTGGTCATGTGTCAAGTTTAGTTTGCATTGGCTACAAGTGCGTGACGTATCCGGCCCATGACGTACTTCAACATACATAAAGATCATTGGGGTATTTGCATAGGCGAAGGAGTTATTGCGTTTGGTCAAGAAAGTACACCAGACCCGGCTACACGTCGTAAGGAAGTTAATTGTTCCCATGTGGCTCAGACAACAGTAATGTGCTGTCTCAAAAATGCTGTAAGGTTTGGCATGGGCAATTTGGGAAACTACGTTCTGTCACCTGCAGTTTTACACTTGNTAATTGTTCCCATGTGGCTCAGACAACAGTAATGTGCTGTCTCAAAAATGCTGTAAGGTTTGGCATGGGCAATTTGGGAAACTACGTTCTGTCACCTGCAGTTTTACACTTGCGAGCAGGAACGCACCTACCAGTTCCAACAGGTAATTTCAGGTTGGCCTAAATATGTTAGTACTTTTTTGCAAGTTTTTCTGAAAAATTTTGTTTAGCTCAGCAAAAAGTAGTGTCTTGTTTTTTATTTAATTTTTTTGCTTTTCGAAATTTGGGTCAATCCATCCGGTTCCTCTGGGTTGGAGCAATGCTGCTCAAGATTCTTGCTTAGGGAAACACAAGCTACCAAGGTGGGATTAGAACCCACAACCTTGTGTGCACAAGGCAGTTTCACTAATCACTTTGCCATGATATTTAATTGTTTCATTTTGTGAATGTTTATGCAGGTAATACTCTAAAGAAGGGGCCAGCAACATCTGTAACTGGTTACTGTGATAAGGAATGTGCCAAAGAGGAATCGGATCATTGGACTTTTATGTTTCGGTTTGATAGTGCACCTGCAAGACTACTTCCTTCATGATAACAATCAGTCCATACGTTATAATAATCCTGCGATTATTCGATCTACTTCAACTAAGTTTCTTATATATTTCGGTGATTCTTATGCTGTAAAAGAGAGCATCGACCCGAATACCGATAAGATTTTAGAGGAGGTTACATTGAAAACAGACGATGAGCTTTCTAGGGTGGCCAAAGAACTGTTCAATTGTAAAGTAAAACACAAACTGTCATATTTCAGTTGTAAAAAATAAATATGCACCAGAATTAAAAAAATTTTTGTAAAACCCTTAAAATAACAAGAAAATACTAAAAAGATGCAATTTATGTTAGGATTGTTTGTAATAAAGTGTGGTTTATCTCTTGATCTCAATTTGTCCCTTTAGCATGAACATCATAGTCCAGAATTTTTACACCTGTTGATGTCATTAACCTGTCATATGAGCTTTAGAAAAAACATTTTCGCTGAATGTCTGCATGAATTTGTGAGGAAAATCGGCAGCCAATTTGTATGCTTTTTTAGAGATGTTTACCTGTACCATTTTAGAGCGTTTAAAGTTCCTATTATTCACAACATGGCAATTTTGTGTACCTTTTTAAGTGCAGTATTTTATTTTTCCTCTATTTTTCTCCAAAATATTGTATTAATTGCAATAGACTTTATACTTGTTGCAAGCAATGTGTATGGTTAGTAACATATGAAATAAATCACAAGCCCCTTGCAAGCCTGACATATAGAACATGCACAAGAGGTTGCTATCGGCACCACTGCTTGCACTTTACGACTGCCAACTTTTTTATACTCCATGTCTAGGCTTAAACGCCCTGTCCCATGCATTTAGTCGGTATGTCCCCTGTCCCGGTATATTAAGCTCTGTGCTAAGCTGTATAAAAATGCCAAAAAGAAGATGCAAGTTGCCTTAAAAGAGACTACTTGTTAGGAAAAAACATTCAATGGCAAAGTGCCATGCGGTTATTGTTGATCTATTTTTTCATTGTGGTTGTAAGTAATGTAAAAAACACTCCGAATTGTTTGAAAGTGTCAGTGTTTTAAGTTCTAAATACATGGTAAGCCTATCCATGTTGGATGTATTCTAAATTTTGTGCACACACTTAATTAGGTGGTTTGTTTTTTGTTAATAGCATCAAAATTGCAGCCAAAAGATAGTACAACTTGGCAATTTGCAAAACAAGGTACTGTGCGACCAAAAGTCAACTTACTTTGGATCTAAAACCCAATGTAGGTTGTAAGGTGTACTTTAGATCATTAATATAACGAAAAAATAATACATTTTATTAAAAACGTAACTGCCAGAGAGCATAGATATAGTGCATACATTTTATTGCTGCCATTTTGTTACAACATTGATTGTTAACATGGTGGCAATACAATGTATTGATCATACAGAAGCCCTTTGTTCATAACACACATATGCATGAAGCTGTTAAGTTTTATCATTGCCAGAATCCTCCTCGCTGTGACTTGAATCTTCATCAGATCCATAACATGACAAACCAGGCAATAATGCATTAGACTTGGCTGATGAAGCAAGTGTTGGTTCTTCCACTTTATTCTCTAAACTTGTGTTGGAAATTGCAATAGAGGTTTCTGGTGTTTTTTCAAGTATTGTTTTTTTGGCATTTTTCTCTGGTAAATTTGAGGAAGTACTTTTTCTTTTTATACCACTTTGCAAAAGTTTAAGCTGCTTGTTGGTTGACTTTTTAACAAGGACATTGTCAGTTTTCAGTGTTTTCTCAGGAATGTTATTTGGTTCCACTGTTTTCACCGTCCTGACTGCAGCCCTAAATTCCTCCAATTCCTTTTTCTCTTCATCCTTTTTTTGTTTCTCGAGCTTTGATACTTGGGTTGAAACCATATCAAGAAACTCTGCTTCAGTTTTATCGATGCCACGAAACTGATTTTTAAACTTAATGCTCTCTTCGAATTCATTTTGTTTCTTGTCTTTCTGCTCTTGTAATCGATCATACAATGACCTTGGGTCATACTCCGCCTCTGGAGCCTCAACTGGATCTTCTGCTTTGCGAACCTTCTCCCATTCTTCTTGCCGAAGACGTCGTTTTTCAGCAATTTCAGTTTCACTGACAAATTTATTCATTACTCACTTTTTCGCAATATATTATTGCCATAGAAACTGTTGACAAAAGATAAGACAACAATATTCACTTTTGTTTAGGGATAGAAAAATGACGCAGTTGCCTAACAGCAACTGTTAGACAACCTCAAACCATTCCTGCTCTATGTGGCAAATTACTAATAGTTTTTAGGTGGCAATACCCACTTTGTTCTTTCTTGTTGCTTGTGGGTGTCTAACAGTATCTTTGTATAGACAGTGTTTTTATAGTTTTACTACTGATGACCAATGACATCTTATGTTGCTCTAAAGTCTGAATATATATTTGTTCACTTGTCACGGCAATGAAATAAAAAAGGTTCTCAAATATATTTGTTATTTTTAATCAAGACTTTTGCTACACGGTTTTTCCACTATTTATTCTATAAAAAGCAGATAAATTAAAAGTTTGTGACATTGGTAAACAAAGTGCTGGAATGTAAACTTTTCTTTCTAAACGCTTAGATTCGAATATAATTACCAATACAATTTACTTTATTATTCGAATATTTTGGGATAAAACTCTCCGAGACTCAAAATTCCTTATTGTGCAGTCCAGGCACCTTAGAGCACTTAATAAAATACTAGCGAAACTCAATCCTCTATGCTGGGTGGCGCAGTGCGCGGACACCTTGTTGTGGGTAATTACCGGTAGGGTATTTTTCTTGGCAGTTCGAGTTTGTATGATTTTTGTTGGACTTTACAAAAAGGAACAAGTTGTAGCTCCTACAAGTTCTTACAAAGTAACAACAAACAAACACTAAATGACACAACGACTGTACGCAACAAACAGGGCAAATGAAGTTTATTCAGAGCCATCAAAAAAGCCCTCTATGAGCATTAATACTTTGCTGGTAAAAAGCACAAACGATAGACAATAACACTTAGAAGTACTTCAGCAAAAGTTTGTGGCCTACATTTTTTAAATTCAAAGTTAATGTTTGTGTCCAATGAATTAACCAGGGTAGAGCTTAATGAAAGGAATATTGCAAACATGTCTAGTAGATCTGCTTAAGAGCAAGGTTTTTAGAAGTAGAGGATGGGAATGTTAGTACAAACATTTGCATTGTTTGCTACGGTGGCAACTGGCAAGGACCTAAGAAGTTGAAAAAGTTAAATTTGTAACCACCACACTAAAAATCTGCTTACTTTCCTTTCTGTTTTGCTTTGCATTTTGGGCTGAAATCACAGCTGTTAATAGGTTTGTGGAGAGAGCTGTTTTAAGCACTAGTTTTTTCTATTAGCACATATGTAAGTAGATTTTTTGTGTGATAAATTGGTTAGTTGATGTTTCTAACATACTTTTTTAACTAGAATTTATACAGATGGTAAAATAACAAAAAGGCGTAATGAATGCTGATGATTTTTTGCAAAGTATTGGATATTCTGGTGATCGGGAACCTAATTTGGAAAATCTGCGGTCACTTGTATATTCCTACAAAATGGCTGTACTTTATTCCAGCCTCCAATTCTGGGGTGGAGAGAGAACAGTGCTTGATGCAAATGCCATATATCAAAAAATAATCAAAAAAAAGCAAGGAGGGATTTGTTATGAATTGAATTATTTATTTCTGTGGATCTTAACACAGCTTGGTTATAAAGTCAGGTTTTTTGAAGCTGACTTTTTTATGGAACGTTTTGGAAGATTTTCAAGAGATCATCATCACCTGGTTCTACTTGTAAGTTTGGTTTGTTTTCATTTTTATCTTCAGTGGTTAGAATAAAGCTAAATGCATTAGGCTCACAAGTCCACTGTCAAGATGCCTAGCTCATTACAGTTAGGTTTGGCCATTTTTGGTTTGATTTTGATTTTTTTAGTCAATGACTTCAATTTGGGTCACCATATCAGGTTCCACACGTTGGGCAATGCTACTTGAGTTGCTTGCTCAATAAAACACAATCTGCTAAAACTGGATTAGAACCCACAACTTTGTGAGAACAATGCAGTTGCACTAACCACTTGGCCATCTTGACAGCCTTTATGCATAAGGTCAATTTATGCCATTTTTAGGTTGAAATTGGTGGTGACAAGTACTTTGTTGATCCTGGATGGATTACATTTGGTCCAATGAAATTTGAATTAATGTTGACTTATGTTGAAACTCATGGTATGTACAGATTTCGTTCAATGCATGAGCGCAATGGATGGTGCTACTTTGAACGTCATAAAAAAACTGTACTGGATAGCAAAGGCAAGTTATCTAAGTATAAACCCACATCATGCTTTTTCGTTCAGACTTGTTTGTTGTAGGATCTTGTTAAAGCAGTAGCTGTTGTTAAACAAAGCTTTCAGACACAAAAATCCTGCTAGTTTTGGTTAATTCTTTGTCATATAACTGGTAAGTTTGTTTTTCCTTCCCCAACCAAAGAAAAGATTCTGTAAGAGAAAATTGGAAAACTTAGGTTTGAGATAACATCCAAACAACAAAAACAAATATTTTTGACAAACAATTGCTTTAAAACATAACCATTGCTTAATGTTGGATTTTCTTCTCAGGTAATATTTTAAAGAAAGGACCTGCAACATCAATCACTGGGTATTGTGATGCCGAATGTGCCAAGGAGGAATCACCTCACTGGTCTTTTGTGTTTCGAATCAACACTTTGCCTGCAAAGTTGGAAGACTTTCAAGATTGTGTGGATTTCTTACATGACAGTGATCAATCTACACTCTATCATAAAATTGTTTTAATACGGTTTGAGCCAACAAAGATGTTGAAGTTTTTTGATGATTGTTTAGTTGTTAGGGAATGTGTAGATCCAAACACAGACAAAATTGTTGAAGAAGTGCAGATTTCATCTGATGAAGAACTGGTTTTACTTGCCAGACAACGGTTTAAATGTGAAATTAACCACAAACTTACCTATTTCAGTGTAAAAAATCAAAAATAAACAGAGCTTTTATCTTTATTTAACCATATGCAATTGAATTTTATGTTTGCTATAATTGATTTTTTTGTCCTGTTACCTACTATTCATTGAAATGTGTAAGTGCTCTTGTAATCTTGGGTATAAATTTAGTTCGTGCAGTATTGCAAAAGCTTTACCTGGTCGTGTCCATTGGTTCTTACAATAATTTTACAAAATTTGTTGCACATTAATAATCGTTTTTTTGTTGTTAAATTGTAGTTTTAGGCGTATTTTTTCACTTTATATTATAGGCTATTTTTTTATTTCGCATATTTTTAATTACTTGCAGCAAAAAACTATGACAACTGGAGTATATGCAAACGGCTTTATAATGTGTTTTGCCTTTGTTAAAATAATTGTTTTATTTTTATAGGATTTGTCCACTTTGATTACCGCGTGCAATTCATTAGAACACAAAATGGTTTTACAAATATGTAAAACAAATGCAATGTACAGAATTTAGGACAGGTATGTTTTCCAGCTATCACCAAAAAATAAAAAATGGTCCCTAAAAAAAACCTTTCTAACTGAAGCGTTTAGGATAGGGCCCTGCTAGTTACTTTGACTAATTAGAGATTTATAAAGAAATGTTGCCTAAAATAGACAACTTTCGCACCGTTTTAATTCGATTCTAGCCTGGTGCACAGTTTATTGTAACGTATAGCTTCCAGATAACGGCGTATTGACAAGTTAAACAAATTCTGTTGTCTGCTGGATTGACATGTTTCTGCGAAGCAGTGATGCAAGCAATTCGTCGATAATCCATAGCAGCACCGCACCGACGAAACAGAAACCGTAGAGTTGTGTGCGGGAACTGATGCAACTTAGCTCAGTACATAAACTGTTGCTGTTAAGCCTAAGGGGACGTCGAAACGCCTTTATAAGTTTGTACCTTGGTTTTTATGCAGGAAACGCGGTAAAACAGTAGAAACAAGTTTGTTTTACAACCACAAAATATTTTGTTCAACAAATTTATTAGTTTCGGTTCAGCAACGTGTAAGCCAATATCATAAAATTTTACTAAAATGCAGTATTTTTATTCATGATTTTTTTGCCTGAAAAAGACAACCTGTTTTCACTTCATTGCCATTTTTGTTTAGGTGTTGTACATGTCTACGTTTTATTTATTACGTCAAGTTTACCAGTAACGAAATGAAAGTTTGGCCTAACTCAGTCAATTTTATGACCAAATTTTTGTATTCGACCCAATAGTACCAGTCACACCACTTTTAACATAATTTTTTGCTATATTTTCAGTGGTATGTGCCACAGTGCATATTTAGGGTAAGGTCTTTTAATGTACTGTATTTGAAAATTCCAATTGCCTCCAGTTTTGCAGTGGAAAATGGCAAAATCATTGAAACTGTTGGTGCATCATATTCCGAAATCCTCTGAAGCATGTGTTGTTGCCAAGTTTTCAGATAGCCTGGTTGATATCCTTCAGCGGGAGAACGTTGGCTCAGTGTTGTCCGAAAATGAAGTAAAGGTATCATGTCACCTGAGCAAAAACAGACTGGTGTTATCTGCACCTAGTGAGAGCAAAAAAACAGATGCTGAATCATACAGCTGTGGAATTTTGGCCAGACCTCCATTTTGCCCCATCAAACAGCTAGACAAAAACCAGCTTCTCAATTTGTCCCCCCAAACTCGTGTTAGGGGTGTAAATGTTGGTGTGGCAATGCTGTTCGAGAGTGCGGATAATAACATCTTGTTAACGAAGAGAGCCTCGTCTATGCGCACTTTTCCCAATGTTTGGGTGCCGCCTGGTGGACACATTGATCGGGATGAAACTTTCGAGGAAGCTGCATTTCGTGAAGCTAAAGAAGAGATAGGTATTTCATTCAACTCAGCGAACATAGTTTCTGATTCACGACTGCTAGGCTTGTGGGAATCAGTTTACCCACCCTGGCTCATCTCTGGCCTACCTAAAAGGCACCATGTTGTAATATACTTACATGTGAAAGGAAAACAAACAGCAGAAGAAGTGAACTCATTGATTAAGCTGCAACAGAATGAAGTCAATAGCTCAGCCTGGATTTGTCCGTGTCGCGCCAGAGAGATTGTTCGGTCGGATCCACAGTTCTCATTGGACGAAACTTGTGGACATTGCAGTGATGGAAACACTTGCCAGCGCAAAGGTGATGGTAACTTATGTGGCACAACAGTACAAAATGAGGAAACAGTGCAAACTAACAGTATTTCCTTTCAACCAATGTTGAGTATGATAAAAGAAAACATGCTTGAAAGGGTTAGTACTGGTACAAAGTTTGCTTTAAAGTTGTGGCTTGAAACATTACTGAAAACAAACTAATGCAACCGAAATGGTTGGTTGTATGTGCAAGTGTTATTTGGTATTTAGCTGTACGACTTATTGACTTATAGTGATATAAAGTCAACTGGCGTTCTGTACAAATATTAGAATACACTTCTTTCTTGCAACAAACATAAAATTACCTTGTATATGATGCGAATCACAAATGCAATGTTTATCGTGGGTTTCAGACTTGTATGGTGCAATTGTGCTCTTTAAAGTTCAACTAAAATGACAAAAACCTATAATTTTGACCAATACCATTTGTAACACAGAACTTAATATAAAAGTGAACAATCCGGTGTTTTTGTACTGTGAGTGGTTTTTGCTACAGTTGTACTGGTTTCACCTTTTTCGAATGTGTTTGTTGTCAGTGATGATTTTGTACCCCGTCTGCATTTGAGTACTAGTTGCTTTAACGTCAACGATACAGACTAGTGTAGTCTAATCATATCACTGTTTGTCAGTTTCACTGCGATTTTATCATGTAATGATCTTAATATTATTTTCTGACTTTCTTTTATTGCTCTTTTGTTTTCTTCTTTCATCATGTCAATTCTTCTTTAGTACTGCGATCTTTGAAATTAGCTAACTAGGCATTGCATAATGACAAGATGGGCAAGACCTGGTGTTGTCAACAAAGTTGCACATGATGGTTCAACATGGAAGGACTTAAAAGATCAAAATAAAAAACCCAAGGTGAAAGGTATGAAGAAAGTTGTAGCTTATACCTGTCATTGGGTTTATATCTGCTGTGATATGCCTCATTAAAAACATTTTTGCCAAATCATGGTAGCATTCCCTCCATTTTTCTTTGTCCATTATCATAAATCTGAAAAGTTTTTTGTGTTACTGATTTTGTAATGCAAAGTGACATTTTACAATTAAACTTAATACTCTGCATTTTTCTTACCTGTTGCATAATATTATGAGACATCATTTTCTCTTATTATAGACACCAAAGTAGCGTCCAAATTTGAAAAACATCAGTTGGATGTGGCACAAAATCTTGCTGTCAAAAAGGACAAGCGTCGAGAAAACCGACGAATCAAAAGAGTTAGAAAGAAAGATGCATCGAAGGTTCGACAATTCCAAATCCAATAAAATCAAATTAATTTTGGATTTAGATGGTCCCAAAAGAAATGATGCTGCCAATTTGCATTAAAAATTCATAACTTATTTTTTGCAGGTTTGTTTTCATTGCAGAATGCCCGGTCATGGAATGGCAGATTGTCCAATGGTAAAAGACGATGTTGAACAGGGCACTGATATATGTTTCAAATGTGGATCAACTGAACACAGGTCGAATGTTTGCACTGCAAAAGTTAGAAAAGGTAAGCACTAAGCTTCGACATTGGTGACAGCCATTACCACCTACTTGTTAAAACACTTTTTTAGACCAGTTAAAGACATGTTTGCTTGTTTTACTGTTAGAATATTTTATGTGAAGTACAACACTGAATGTGATTGTCCCTCACACCAGTCTCATATAATAGGTGTTTATGGACCTTGCATATTAAGAATTATGACCCTAAAAGCTGATCAATAACAGGCTGATTGCTTTGTTTATAATGCACTCATTCAACTAAGGATGTGGTCATGCTTGCACAGGCTCTGTCACAAATTTCCTGTGCCTCATATTTACAAACATTCTGTTGTCATTTCCTTAATAAATTAAATCTATTTTAATATGGCCAAAAAGAAATTTTTTACAAACTAGTGCCTGCGATATACAGATGTGTTAATGTGCGTCCTCTAACATAATAGTAGATTGTTCTGTGGTAGTGTGTAACATCAGCATACATTGTTTTCGAAGCTAAAAACACAAATTTAAATGTATGTCATCATAATTGAAAACTATAGTTGAGTTTATTTATTTCATTTTTGCTTTCGCTGTACAGTGCCTGGTAGTATGAAAATAAGAAACACCGATCTTGTGTGAATTGGTTGTTTTGTTGACATGGTAAAAAAGCATAGTGTAAAAAACCATGCGCTTTATAAGGCTTGTTTTCAACTTACAGGCAAGGAATTTACTTTTGCCAAATGTTTTGTATGCGGAGAAACTGGCCATCTATCGAAATCATGCCCTGACAATCCCAGAGGCTTGTACCCGGATGGGGGCTGTTGTCAGCTCTGTGGCTCAGTGGAGCATTACAAGAAAGACTGTCCCGACCGCAGGGTCAAAGGTGAGGTCACAGCATACAGAATGCCCCCAGCGGTCAAAATGCTAGGAGGAAAACGAAAACTGACACACGTTAGTATGGACGATGAAATGAGTTTATACGAAGACATTGAAACTACGAAACGACCTGCCAAAGCCAAAAAGAAGGTAGTAAGATTTTGATGATGGCTGCAATGTCGATTAAAGAGGTGCTAGGCAAGAAGAATGGTGAAATTGCACTCCTTTGTGAACTGATGCAGTCAACGGCATACACAGGAGTGAGCTGTCAAATCTTGGCTTCCACTCTGTTTTTAAGATCGTAAAATATCGTTGGTCAAGGCCCTTTGTTGTTCCTGTTGGTATTTGCAACGTCGAGATGGTTTACGATGTGACGTCACAGAATACGTTATGACGATATTACCAGACTTTCGCGTACCAGCAAGTTGTGTGGAATCCTAGAAAGCCCAAAGGTGTTATGCGTTATGAAAATGGCTCTTTGAAAATTTTAGGAAACTGCCAACTTTACGAATGCGCGGTGTTTGCATTTAGTGCATACCTGAAAGAGTAGTTTTGAGGAATACTGTTTAAAAAAAGGAAGTTTTTTCAAAACTTCTCTGTACAGATCGCGACCAAAGACTGGATTTCATTTTTTGAGCCTCAAACAAACACGTTTAATTACTTCCAGGATCACACGACGAGTTTTGTCACGTTCATAATAATTAGGAGGTTTCGATGATTATGGTGTCGAAGCAACGCGTTGAGTTGGTGACATGTTGCATCAGCCGTTATACCCACCAATGGTTCCGAAATATTTGCTAAATTCGAACGTCTCGTCTGGTCGAACTGTTCAATGCAGGTTTGCATAATCTGACAGCAACACAAAAGGCCTATAATCCCCAAAACACATGGCAGTACCGATTTATAATCTTTATTACATTGCTTCTACATATCTAAACTGATATTTAGTACGTCGAAGCCAAGTCGAAGTCGAATTTTTATTACATTGTCACAAAACGTTGAACGGTTTCTGCGAGGACACAGAAAAAAACGCATTGGTTATCGAGTCAAGTGTCCTGTTTTGAAAGATGGTTGAAGTGCACTGGGTGTGTTNATATTTGCTAAATTCGAACGTCTCGTCTGGTCGAACTGTTCAATGCAGGTTTGCATAATCTGACAGCAACACAAAAGGCCTATAATCCCCAAAACACATGGCAGTACCGATTTATAATCTTTATTACATTGCTTCTACATATCTAAACTGATATTTAGTACGTCGAAGCCAAGTCGAAGTCGAATTTTTATTACATTGTCACAAAACGTTGAACGGTTTCTGCGAGGACACAGAAAAAAACGCATTGGTTATCGAGTCAAGTGTCCTGTTTTGAAAGATGGTTGAAGTGCACTGGGTGTGTTCTGCCGTAGGATCGCAACCGACCGCACAAACTGACGGAGTACAGCCGGTTGCATAAAACGGTAATGGAATTTCCTCATCACAAAACAAAAAAGGGAAATGTGTGTTTTATTGCGCGAAAGCCAACGTTTAGTTGGTTAATCCGAAGTGCAGTGATGGGCAAATTGGGGTCTTGGCTATTTTTGTGCCATTTGTCTAAATTTCGAAATATTATTAACGAAATAAACATCGCAACGGTTGCACCTATTTTCCAGCAGCTCTGCTTTATAAATGCGCTTGGCCAATGAAAGATGCAAACAGTAGCTGCTTATATGTTGGGCAGGGCAGAAAAAGTATCAAAACAGAGACACATGGTTGTGTCAATACAGTTACTACAACTGCACCCCCATAAACATGTTGCTGAGTATAATATTCTTTCATTTGGTGATTTGAACATATAACTGAAAGGCCGGCGGAAAAATTTTTTGTTATACTCAATTTTCTTGATGTGTGTACCTGACGAAAGCAGATGATTTTTCGGAGTCGATTTCCATTCAGAAACACTGCTGATGTTGCAAAAGGATTTAATAAGTTATTCAGGCAAACTGGTTGACTGTAAAAACAGCACTTTATTTTAAAGACTTGGGTCTACGAGGTGAAGATTCTCGATGAAAAGGACAGGTCACATTGTTAACTCACTTTCCTGTTAGCCCCCGTCACATGACTCTTTGTAATGTAGCTGCTGCACGTTCAACCTCCATCCACCAATTCGCTTGTTTCGCCCACACAACGTTTTGCAGCTATTTCCGGCTTGATGATTGGTTTAGTGATAGCTAGTGTGTCGCTATGTTTTCCTTAACCAAGCGAAATAAACTTGTATTCCATAAAAATTATGGAAAAGAGGATTCTGACCGCCAAAAAGCGTAGTTTTTGCATCAAACAAGGAAAAAAACTGTTTGTGAAATAAAGCACACTTTGGCACACTTTTTTTGGCTTCTATTGCTTGGTGTTTCCAATTTCAGTTCTTTTGGTTTTGTTTAACGACTATGCTAGATGCTTTGAATGCAACAAGGCAGAAAAATATCAATTTACCTAAGGGAAAGAAACAAGTTATGTTGTCTTGATGAATCGCTACTGCAAAAGAACTGGTTTGCAACAAAACCTGCACGGTGATTGCGAACCGTATATAACGTTGTAACGTTGCGCAGTTATTTCCGGCTTGGTGATTGATTTAGTGCAATTGCGTCACTGTGTGTTCTTTCACCAAGCGAAATAAACTCAACTCAAATCTACGCAAAGTTTTGGATTTTAAACTTAATCTTCAAATCTGTCGTTGAGAGGTGCGTGGTAGGGTTTTACTGATCATGTCAAAGTGACTTTAAATGTTTGTAAAAAGGAGTTGGGCACATCAGTGTAGAAATTAGAAATGGTTTAGTGTTTTGCTTAACTGTACTCCATCCGCCAAGATACCCGTTCAAGTGGTTAGAGCGACTGACTTTTGTTGTTGGTTTTATTTCTGTATCGTTTTTTGTGTTTCCACGACCAAGAAACTGAAGCGGCAAGCTTCACACAGTGGGTGAGTTGACCCAAATTAAGTCACAAACCCCCCAATCAAATGAAAAAAAACACAGAGAAATTTTTTGCGTTGGAATTTGCGGCGCAGAAAATGTCACAAATAGAGCCGTTCAACCAGTCACTTGTTCCTGCCCCAGCCCCTTGTATTTCCCTGAGCAAGAAAGCGGCATTACGTAACCCAGGAAACCCGATTGGTTGGCCCAAATTGAAGTAACCAACTTCATAAAATCAAATAAAAATTAATCCAACGAAACTGCAATGAATCAGGTAGCTCGACGGTGGATTCATTAGCATAACACATTCAGGCGTTGTTCCGCCCACCGAGGATAAAAATAAAACAATCAAACAAACTTAAGCGCTTTAAACCCCAATATTTGCAAGAAAATTGCTCTCGCGCGCTTTCCAGTGACGAAACGCTCGAAGAAAAAAGAAAGTTCGTCTTGCTTTTGAAACTTTATCACATATCGTGGGCTTATTTGTTCACTGTGGATTGTACTCCGCTTTCCAATGGCCAAGACAATAATTCAAGCTGTAGGTAAGTCCTGTCTCGCATAATAGGTTGCGAAATTGGTTGCCGATAGCCCAGTTAGTTTTAATACAACCGTAGTCCTTCACAGATTTTGATCTGAAGCTGTATGCGTTTTATAACTGGTGACGTGAATACATTTACGCTACACAGCAGAATTCTATGTTCGTCAGTATACCGAGGTCATAACATCACTTTATTTATCACACAAGCCAGTAAAGGCCACAAGCTACCGAAAATTTTCGGAAACGTTTTGTATGAAGTTAATAAGTTTGGTTGAGATTCTGTGTTTTAGGTAAAGCAACTGTTGTTAAGATCTTTTGAAAAGTTGTTTTCCTTTTTTAATGAGGACGACCCCCTTTTGAGGATAGCACTGATAAGCATTTACCAAGTCATAATCCACTGTTAACCCCACGTCAAGAATACAAGAAACGTCCATTGCGTTTCTTTTAATGTAATTTTTGCCGTGTTATGCCGCGGTATTTAGGTTTTTGTGTGAGTAGATGCCAGAACTTAACGCACTCTTTCCAATTTTCCAGCTTTTTAAAAGTCTTATTCCACTTACATCGTAATCGCTGCTGTCATCATCAGTGCATAATGATTGGCAGCTTAAAACTGTTCGTTTTATACACATGCGTTCGCATTAAAATGCATTTGCTATAATCTCTCCGGCAGTTATGATTCTAATTACGCTGTAACACCGTGTTGTAAAAAATACACAGGTTTTTTGTGATCTATTAAACCCCTTTTACTTTTAGGTTGGG
>QXVZ01023172.1:0-10359 GCA_008931825.1 Phallusia fumigata | reverse complement strand
TTAAATCGTTCTTACGTGAAAAACTACCACACGTTGCTTATAGTATATGAAGTAACATATTAGGGAGCGTTTATTTTTAAGGTAACTAGTTTAACCAGCGTTTCAAAGTTCCGTTCGGGGTGTTTCTAAAGCAGCATGTATTCATTCTGTTTTGTGGTGTTGTAATACATTCGTGTGTGGTTGGCAATGCAACTTGGTTAAGAAAATGCTTTTGTTTGCCACTTATACATAGACACACTTGTAAAATCACTAAAACCTATTCAGGGAATACAATAAATCATTTTTCGTTGGCTTGTTGCATTTAAGGAGTAAAGGCCTAAAAACAGGTAAAACAATTTTCAAAACAGATTTTACATGTTCAAAAACTTAACCTCCTACCGTCGTAATTCTTGTATGGAAAAGGCGACACATGGTCGATGGTCTTGATTGTTTCCATCGCGTTCCGCATTCCATGCATTGTTTCGTCAGCAAGAACTATCGCAAAACGTTAAAAAAANAATAAATCATTTTTCGTTGGCTTGTTGCATTTAAGGAGTAAAGGCCTAAAAACAGGTAAAACAATTTTCAAAACAGATTTTACATGTTCAAAAACTTAACCTCCTACCGTCGTAATTCTTGTATGGAAAAGGCGACACATGGTCGATGGTCTTGATTGTTTCCATCGCGTTCCGCATTCCATGCATTGTTTCGTCAGCAAGAACTATCGCAAAACGTTAAAAAAATGAAGCCAACATGTCAAAAAATGCAGTCATTTTTTGTCACCAAAAAGGTGGATTTTTAGTAAAGCTCCAATTCTATTTTATAAACTTAAATTTGTTAATGGTACAGTGGTTTAGTTACAGTTCAAATTTACGGGGCTTGTCACCAAATAAAAAAGGTTTTTTAAAGTTAAACCAAAAAAATTCAAAAAACATATCGGCATGCTGAACAACACAGAACACAGCAAACGTTATTTAGTGGCAACATGCAAAATGGCAATGAGCAGACAAGATGACGTTTTTCTACACTTTGATATAAAATTTCCCCAAATTTTTTCCGCTTGTGCTAAAATTCCCGGGAATTCCCTGCGAAATGCGGGTAAACGAATTCTGACGGTTAGAGGAATTGTTGTCAGGACAAAAATCATGCTAATCTATTTCTAACAGAAAGAATTGGATTATTTAGGTAATTGAATCAAAAATGTCTCTGGGATTTCATTAGATTTTACGTTTTACCCGTGTTATCGCAAAGTTTATCAAAGGTTTTTGACGTCACAATTAAAACATTGTAAATGAACTTGATTGGAAACAGATTTTAAAAAGTATAACTTTCTTTGTGTAAAAGTGGTCCGCAACACTCAAAAGATTGGGCAGGCAAGGATGTCATAGCCAATTCATGCATATTTCCANTATTTCTAACAGAAAGAATTGGATTATTTAGGTAATTGAATCAAAAATGTGTCTGGGATTTCATTAGATTTTACGTTTCCGTGTTATCGCAAAATTTAACAAAGGTTTTTGACGTCACAATTAAAACATTGTAAATGAACTTGATTGGAAACAGATTTTAAAAAATATAACTTTCTTCATGTAAAAGTTAAAAGATTTGCAGGCAACGATGTCATAGCCAATTCATGCATATTTCCATGTTCCCTTCGTTTCCTACTACTTCCCAGCCCACCCAGCCTAAGATTTCAGCTGAAAAAACAAACCTGACGCGGTGAAATTAGTGAGCGACCAAGTGAGCAGATTGGCCGTGGTTCGGTGTTTGTACATTTTGCGCGATCGAGTCAGGTAGATGTGGATGTTGGTGTGCGCCAACTTGCGGTAGAGCTCCTCCACCTGACGCGGACACGCGGTGGCGCAACATGCAAGGCAACAAAAACGCAGCAAATCAGATGCTGGTGGGTTCAGGTGTTAGGTAAATTGCTGTTAATTTTTTTAAATCAACAAAATTATAAAATACATTTTTTTCAGATAGGAACAAAGGATTTAGACTTAAAAAGTGGCATGATTAAAAATATAACTGTCGGAGACAAAAACGTTTGCAATGCAATGTATTTATTACATACAAGCTCTCTGCCAGTTATGTTTTTAATCAACCATTTTTCTTTATCATTTAAAAAATAGTTTCCTGAATAAACGTTTTCTTTGGAAAATGAACCCCGAGAGAAATAAAAAAACCGACCAATCAACTATTGCTCGCCTTTCAAATGCGTTTCAGCATTTTAAATGGAACCAAGCGTACTTTAGTTAATCTTGATTAATTTTTAGTGGTTGGTTACCACAACAGTGTTTCCCAAATTTTATTGTTGACCATACAAGTGCAGTGAATTCAATTCGTTTTATTTTTCTCTATTATTCCATTTCATACACTGACCAGCTATTTTTTATTTCGGAAAACACTGTTGTGGTATGAGTTACATTTGCCGGATCACAACATCTTGCAACACAAACATCCCAGATGTTAGTGACACGCAACACTGATCATGCCACGTGACAATGTTTCCCGCCAAATCTTCGTTTGGCGGGTATGACGTCAGACATAGCATTTCAGATAATTTTTCTGTTTTTAAAGCATAAATAACCGATTCTTCATTTTCAAATTCCACTTTATACAAATCACCCTGAATTTTGCAAGGGGCTTAAAAAATGCTGCGTCTGACGTCATTAAAGCAAACAGCAAACGTGACTTGCAATTTTTTCTTGATTCCAGAAACCGAAAAGCCGGCAGGGCAGGGGATTACCCGAACCTGAGAGTGCGAATTCCCCGACACGCCACGACAAGATACAAGTCCCGGGGCTGTCGGGGGGAGGGGACTTCTGGGGTGGCATAGGGGGCCGGTTGGGGCCCGGCATGGGAAAAACAGGGGCTTCCCCAGTGCCGTGTACGTCCCGGCAGCGGCCGAGGTATATCTTTGTGTTTTCTTCCTCCAGGCGGCAGTAGAGTTCCTCGACCTTCGCATTTAGTCAAACAATTGCAAAGCTGAGATTGCGACTGACGCAAAATGTTTTTGGAAACGCTACTGGTTGTTAATGTTTATCAATAATTAAGTAAATTACTGGTCATTTTTTTATGGAAAGTTTCAGGGGTTTTAAACTTTAGTTATCATAGGCCCAATTTCGATAAGGTTTCATTTGGGCAATTTCCATGTTAAAAGTCGATCAAAGACGAATAAAACACGCGCATTTACAAACACAAACTATGGGACTATCTAATACAACTTTCAAACATTAACCATGTAAAGCTGCTGACTCGGCAAAAAGTAAATGTCATGTAACAACAACGGCAAACGACGTCACCTTTTTGGCGGGAAGAATCTCGCCTCTCTGGCGCCGCATTTCGGCCATCCGCTGATCGAGGACTCGACGTCGCTTTTCGCTCTCCGTCCACTCATCCATCATAAGCTCGTGGTTGTCATGGAGACGGCATTCGAACAGCCAATCGGCGAGCTCGAACGTGAATTGCGTCACTGTGATGTGAAGGTCGGGGGGCAGCTTAGCACTCCTGAAATATGCAAATTGAATAGTTATGGTAAAAACATTTACACACATATCGCCAAAGTTAAAGGAACAATCCAATTTTTTGTTTATTTTCACCGAAAGCATCTGGAAACTCACTTATATTTTTCTTTTCTGTTTTTTATTGAACATTTTTATTTTTCGTTATTTTTCATTTTAATTCAGGTACACAATAAGAAAATACAAGCAAGTACTTGTGTTTTACCGCGACAAGTAACTTTCCGCCGCTTTACCGAGTCATTCATGATGACAACAACGTTTGTCAAATTGAGAAACAGTTTTACACACAAGTACTGGCTTGTATTTTTTCTTTGAGACTTTTCCTTTTTTTCGAATCTGTTTGTGAACATTCTTCTTTTTGTACAATGACAATTTAACAGATTTTTGCTAAAACTGATCTTACATTGATTTAAATCCCACTGTTCTACAACGCCTAATCACGGCTTGAGCAATTTCAGTTGAATACTATGAAAACATTCGGAATCCCAAACAATGTGTTAACATGAATATCAAACGGAAACATAATAATTTGAATGAAAACTATCGGGGGTTTAAAAAAAGAGTTGAAACCTGAAAAAGATTTCTATTTATTTGAAGATGTTTATTCCATTCATAATTTTGTTCAAGTTTTACCTGAACGGATGTGACGTTTTCCGGTAAAGTCCCTTCACCCATTTCCACGTGGTAATCGTTTGATCGAACGTGGCAGCGAAGTCGTATTTGTAGGGGAAATGGCATTGACAAGTTTCGACGTTGAACGACCAAGCGCGGTTGGTGAGGGTTCGAAGCTCGGGAAAGGTTTGCCTGTAAAAATTTTGGTCAAAAAATGTTGTTACCGTCAAGTTACATGAAAAGTTACGCTCCTCTGACAGTTGCTTAAGCGTTTAGCTTCCATGCCTATCCAGGTCGTCTTTCACATGGTATACGTATTAAAAAACAAAATACTTTGCATTCTTTCAACTATATTAAAATAAGAAACTTCTAGGTGACTTACTTTGTTAAATATTGCCATTATAAAAATGTTACATTTTTGGGGCCTGTGGGTGAACTGGGGTAAAAAGTTGACAGTGCACAACTTTAGATACCCTTCTATCATGTGTGAAAGTTTGAACAAATTTGGACAACTCCTTCTTGACCAAAACGTGGGAACAAACTCTCGTTAGACATAAAAACAGAGTATGTGTTTATAATTACTTTGATGAGTATGAGAAAGTAATTTCATTGGACACACACACTGTATCGCTTTGTTACAAGGCTCACTAAGGTGAAAAATGACAGATGTTCAAACAGTTTTGCTAAATAACGAAAACATTTTCCGGAAACTTATGCTTCCCTGACAGTTACGCAAGCATTAGCTTTGACGCCTATCCAGGTCGTCTTCCACACTGTATGAGCTCGAGCGTCCCATTCGGGGCACAAGTAAGGTTTTTTTAACAGCAAGACAAGACAAGAAAATCTTAACTTGGGTGGGGTTCGAACCCACGACCTCAGCCACTCTACCGATTGAGCACAATTAATCAATCAGGTACCGTAATAAATCAAACTGCTTCCGGAATGCAGCCTTAAAAGGCAGTGGGAGACTAGAAATATCTACCCTGTGGTGGGATTCGAACCCACGACATCAGCTTAACCAGGACGAGAATCCACTGTGCTACAAATATTACATCACAGTACGTCAATCATTTTAGATCCAATAAAGCAGTGGTTCTCAAACTTTTTGAAATTATTCGCGTTACGTTCCCCGCTGCAGATTTTTTGATGTCTCGCGCTCCACTAAAATTTCACTTGAATTTACTTAAAAATTTAACACGATTACAATTCAGCGATGGTTTGTGTATGTCACAATCCAGTTATTTTACTTGTGATATCACAAAGCAACATTGCGCGGTGGTGCCAAAACGGGGGCAATCAACGCATAATAAGTATTTCATTTCAGCAATCACGCGATATAGTGTCGACTAAGAGAAACTGAAGACGTTCCACTGGCCCCTAGGGGACCGCGGGCCCCACTTCGAGCACCCCTGCGAAAAAGGGTTTGTGATTGGACCAATGCCGAAACGTGTGGAGCACATGGGAACGGGGTTTGAACCCTGAACCTAGTGTTCCCCAACCGGGGGTTGTTTGCAAGGCTCAGGGATGTCGCAACCAATTTACTAGAATCGTTTTTCATTAAGTTAAGTTTAATCAGGTCTAGCGGTAAATATTGCTTGTAAAGTACACTGACTTTATTGGTGTCTATACATCACAAATAAAATGCAAAATAACAGTTTACTTCATATTGTTCTTGCTGTAATTGCCGTGCAAGCCGCTATGGGTGCCGTTATTCACAAGTCTCTGCAGAAGGAGGACGCGAAACATAAAAATGTTGAGTGGATAAACTGGCGCTTATTGGTACCAACCTGTCACGTTGACATTCAGCATTGTAAGACGCTAACTNTATTAAAATAAGAAACTTCTAGGTGACTTACTTTGTTAAATATTGCCATTATAAAAATGTTACATTTTTGGGGCCTGTGGGTGAACTGGGGTAAAAAGTTGACAGTGCACAACTTTAGATACCCTTCTATCATGTGTGAAAGTTTGAACAAATTTGGACAACTCCTTCTTGACCAAAACGTGGGAACAAACTCTCGTTAGACATAAAAACAGAGTATGTGTTTATAATTACTTTGATGAGTATGAGAAAGTAATTTCATTGGACACACACACTGTATCGCTTTGTTACAAGGCTCACTAAGGTGAAAAATGACAGATGTTCAAACAGTTTTGCTAAATAACGAAAACATTTTCCGGAAACTTATGCTTCCCTGACAGTTACGCAAGCATTAGCTTTGACGCCTATCCAGGTCGTCTTCCACACTGTATGAGCTCGAGCGTCCCATTCGGGGCACAAGTAAGGTTTTTTNTTTCAACTATTAAAATAAGAAACTTCTAGGTGACTTACTTTGTTAAATATTGCCATTATAAAAATGTTACATTTTTGGGGCCTGTGGGTGAACTGGGGTAAAAAGTTGACAGTGCCCAACTTCAGATACCCGTCTATCATGTGTGAAAGTTTGAAGAAATTTGGACAACTCCTTCTTGACCAAAATGCGGAAACAAACTCGCGTTAGACATAAAAAACAGAGTACAAACAATATGTGTTTATAACAACTTTGCTGAGTACGGGAAAGTAATTTCATTGGACACACACACTGTTACCAGGCTCACTATGGTGAAAAAGGACAGATGTTTAAACAGTTTTGCTGAATAACGAAAACATTTTCCGGAAAGTTATGCTTCCCTGACAGTTACGCAAGCATTAGCTTTGACGCCTATCCAGGTCGTCTTCCACACGGTATGAGCTTGAGCGTCCCATTCGGGGCACAAGTAAGGTTTTTTAACAGCAAGACAAGACAAGAAAATCTTAACTTGGGTGGGGTTCGAATTCACGACCTCAGCCACTCTACCGATTGAGCACAATTAATCAATCAGGTACCGTAATAAATCAAACTGCTTCCGGAATGCAGCCTTAAAAGGCAGTGGGAGACTAGAAATATCTACCCTGTGGTGGGATTCGAACCCACGACATCAGCTTAACCAGGACGAGAATCCACTGTGCTACAAATATTACATCACAGTACGTCAATCATTTTAGATCCAATAAAGCAGTGGTTCTCAAACTTTTTGAAATTATTCGCGTTACGTTCCCCGCTGCAGATTTTTTGATGTCTCGCGCTCCACTAAAATTTCACTTGAATTTACTTAAAAATTTAACACGATTACAATTCAGCGATGGTTTGTGTATGTCACAATCCAGTTATTTTACTTGTGATATCACAAAGCAACATTGCGCGGTGGTGCCAAAACGGGGGCAATCAACGCATAATAAGTATTTCATTTCAGCAATCACGCGATATAGTGTCGACTAAGAGAAACTGAAGACGTTCCACTGGCCCCTAGGGGACCGCGGGCCCCACTTCGAGCACCCCTGCGAAAAAGGGTTTGTGATTGGACCAATGCCGAAACGTGTGGAGCACATGGGAACGGGGTTTGAACCCTGAACCTAGTGTTCCCCAACCGGGGGTTGTTTGCAAGGCTCAGGGATGTCGCAACCAATTTACTAGAATCGTTTTTCATTAAGTTAAGTTTAATCAGGTCTAGCGGTAAATATTGCTTGTAAAGTACACTGACTTTATTGGTGTCTATACATCACAAATAAAATGCAAAATAACAGTTTACTTCATATTGTTCTTGCTGTAATTGCCGNCCTGTAAGCCGCTATGGGTGCCGTTATTCACAGGTCTCTGCAGAAGGAGGACGCGAAACATAAAAATGTTGACTGGATAAACTCGCGCTTTTTGGCACCAACCTGCCACGTTGACATTCAGCATTGTAAGACGCCAACTCCACGGCGTTGTTAGTGAACGTGAGGATTTGATTGTCATCCATCACTATGGCAACCTCGTCACACCGCATTGCCGTCACGTGTTCCGATTGTTCGCAGCTGAATGGGGGAAAAAAGAAAATAATGATTTAAGCAAATTGACCATAGAGCCACAAAATTCCAAAATTTAATCAGCGTGAAGTTTATGTGAAATGTATTGATTCACCACAGCACACAAAATGCCAAGTCAGTCGCATTAAGCTAACGGTGGGATTCGAACCCACGATTGAAGACTTTTCGGAGCTATTCACCGTGTTTTTCTCAACCTTTCTGGATGCGACGCCTTTGAAAAAGTTGGTAAACTTTCGACGCACCAGCGATAAGAATTTAACGTGGACGATTCTTATCAAATAAAAATAAATCATAAACTCCACTGCTTGATGTAAGCCGTGTCTCGTTATTTAAGAAGCTTTCGTTTCGAATGTATGATTTCCTTCGCAACAAACCCACCTCAGTTCCGAGACGCATAACTGTACACTTCGGCTGGCAGTGACATCGAGCTGCACCACCAGAGGCGCCAAATTCACGCTCATCTCGATCACGCCGCTGGGAGCGCCAGAGAAACCGTCCCCGTGCATTCCCACTCGAATACAGCCACCGCCGGCGCCACGAACGCGGGGTTTCCCCTGGTCGCCATTGTTACCGAACATTGGCAGTTGTGACGTAGAGGGCGGTGGCTTGTGGGAAATCCCCTTTCGTTTAAGATAGGGCGCCAGAATGTTGTAGATGTCGATGATCTGGTAGTGAACCATAGCGTGAAGAGCCGGTGACCACTTTAGGACGACCTCGTTCTCCGACGTTAATGTGACCGCGAGGTGGCGCTTTACGCCGCGTGCCCGCTTTCCAGTCTTTTCCGCGGCCCGAGCAAAGCTGCTCGCTGATTGGTCGAAAGAGGAGGGGCTTTCCCCGCCAAATTCCTCATCCAGGATCTCGTGTTTGGCCGAGTAATTGAGCTGGAGGAAAGAAATGGATAATTCGGCTCCCGTGTGGCCATGAAATGGGGATAACAGTTAAAATAAGAATCGCCACCATTTTTAAAATAAATTAGTAGGCAGGTCTCTCCAACCAGTTAGATGTTGCGGGCCATTTTTATGTGAAGAAAGTTATTACAGGCCCCACACGTTACTTTCAAAACAAAATCAAGTTCAATGTTTTCATTGTGACATCACATATCCCTTAATGTTGATAAATTTTGCGATAACACGTGGTTATAATGAGTCTCTAGTTGCACTCAGTGCAACCAACTGGTATGCATTATTTTCAAAGCGTTTGTTATACACGTTTGTGATTAGTAGGTCTATAACACAAACAACTAGCATAAGTTTGGTGGCAAATATACTTGAATTCACTTGAACTCTGTTACGAATAAACAGGCCATCCACCTCCAATAGGCTAAACGCCATGCGGCAAGATCCCATGAGCGCGGCGTCCTGACACGAGTATGCTGCCGCCACGGTCTGCTGCCTACGCATGCTGGGGCTGATGACTGCCCCAAGGGACCGCCCCCCGTTCTGCCCCGCCTCGTACGACGCGAACGCCGAGTAGAAGGGGTTGTGCACGGTCGCTATGGCAACTCCCGCCAAACTAACGACGCGGTTCGTGCTGCCGATGACGTCATCGTCCGACGCACTGCTGCCTCCAGTGATCTCGGCCTGGTGGAAGATTTAAAAAATCTTTTTTTTTTAAGTTTTAATTCTTAGCTTTTTTATACTGCGCTCCAAAATCGCTTAAAAAACAGTTTTATAGAAATTCTTTCGACAACCAAGAACGTTTAATTTAAATGACTTTGAAAACAAAATAAATTGTTTGTTTTGTTTGTTTTTAAAACGATTTTTCAATGAAAAACTGGTTAAACGCATAGTAAAAAAACACCGGTTAAATTTTTTCGTGAGGCATTTTTTATCTTTCCATCCAAGTCAACATTCTTAATAACATAGACGCCCTTAAACCCAGAGGTTTTTGAGTCAATTAACAAAAAATGCAAGTAAGTTTTTTGCATGTATCCATTTAACGTTTTTTCTACATTTAAATTGGTCAAGTTACTTATAAGTTAGAGTAACCTAGGAAAGCAATCCACGGTTCAAAGTAGACGGTTCGCGTTTTTTCATTCCTGATAAAGACAACAGCGTTTGTCGAAACGTAGAAAATTTTTTACACACAAGTATTGTCTTGCATCTTCTTATTACATTGTTCAAAATTACGTTGTTTGTCCCTAACGATGTGGTACATTGCCTAATCGAACAATTTTGAGCAAATTTGAACAATTCCATACTTTGCTCAACCAACCTACCTTAAACTGATCGACCCTCACCACGACGGCACATCTGACGTCATCTGACGAAATGATGAAGGCGTTTACCCGCGACACCTCGACCTCCACACAGGCCACTGTGTATTTGTAAGCCGACGGGTAGTGCACTGAAGCGTGACGTG
>QXVZ01023170.1:0-14596 GCA_008931825.1 Phallusia fumigata | reverse complement strand
ATTATAAGGGACTTTATACTTGACTGGTACGTCTCAAGAAATTAAATTTGTTTTTGTTATTTTTAATTTTTTGTTTCTCATCTGTGAATAAGTGCAAGAACTTATGGTTGAAATTCATGAGTAAGTTTTTGTCGAACATTACACATTATTCAATTCCCTTTTTTGCAGGTACAACACAGTTAGCGATGATGTGCATTTTGTACAGCAAGCATTTGAAATATTTGAGCACATTTTTATGGACGTTCGCATGAGGGTGTCTCGAGTGGACTCGCAAAGATTGGCCAAAATTCTACTTCGTCACTTATCCAGACATTACCGTTGTTATCGACGAGCCATGTTGATTGCTGAAACCCAGAGCGGAAAAGATGTTGACAGGTTAAATTACTAATCAGTAGAAATTTGATTTGTATAAATATGTATTAACTAGTGTTTTTGAACACGGCTAGTTTGTAAAGTTAGAAAGTGCCCAAACCCCAGTGACATTAGCCACATTTGTTGTTTCTCATAATTTCTAAAACCCAGCATATCCACAAATTTTAATTCAAATTCGCAGACAAACATGTGCAGCATAGAAATTTTTAGACCTATTCATACGACAAATGCACTGGTTTGTGGCAATGTGACATTACCTTACATTCCAGCTTAACACAATTACAACTGTGTCACTGTCAAAATATTAGCGAAATTGTTTTGGTCACCACCAGCAAAGGGCGACATAAATAAGTAGGGGCTGTATGTAGCTCTCAAGCAGCCACCCCTGGTGTAACTTAAGATTTTTTGTTTAAATCTTTCAGGCATCAACAGTTGATGGTTGTTACATATGAAAAACTAAACGGTCATCTTGCAATGTCCAACCTCCCAGACACGGAAGCGGATCACCTGCGATCTATGGTGGCAGTGTTACTCAAAGCGCTGTTACCTAAAGACTACTCGCTCTCTGGCACCTCTTTGTACTTGGTGCGCGAGCTAATCTCCCGAAATGTCCTCTTCCCGTTCATTGACATGTTAAGCAGGCCAACATGGATATGTGAGGCGATTGTGAAAGTTCTTGAGGACGACAAAAGATTGGCTGATGAGGACACAAAAACTGATGACAGCAGTACTTGTTCATCTTCAAACAGCTCAAACCAGGCGGAAGTTGAAGCTGAAGAAGTACAAACTGCACATGTAGAGTTCTCTACCCCACAAGATCCTATTATGATGGATTTCAGGACCGCTGTTTACAAACCGGACGAAGTGATCTCTGAAAAGGCTTTAACCGCACGCTACACAACATCCAATGACAATGAGTTAATCGAACTCGACCTGCCGTCATTGACTGACAGTCAGATGACAGAAAGCAGTGAAAATCTCTCTACCATATTATCGGCTGCAGATCAAGTCAGCTTAAACTCAAACAATGATGTTGATTTAACTGTTGGCAGTGCCAGCAGTTCATTACAGTCTTTGTCGCTTATAAACGATGCCCACCTCTCGCATTTTGCTGACTCCATAGATGTTTCGCTGTCGACATCACAAAATTTGAATGCGAGTTCCAACTCCAAACATTTTGGGGAGCAAATAACGATGCCCAGAGGAGGGTTTGTCAGTCCAAGAATGGTGGTAAAGTCTGCAGGAAGCAGAAACAGGTTTGTAACATGTGACTTTCTTAACTAGCTTTTTTTCTTGTGGCTACTTTTTGTAATCCCCAACCAGTTTTCCCACCCCCTTTTGGGATTTCCATAAAGTAATTATTGCAGTTATGCAAGCATGATAAAACCTCCCCAATGAATGTGAACTATATGCTTGCGCATATTTGGTACTGGGATCTGCCCTGAAGCTTTCATGCAGGCCAACGATAACGACACACTCACATATAAATCATAGTATGCCAGGCCTGCAAGAGGCATTATACCGTATATGAAGTATCTATGTAACTAACCCCGATAATTCAGCATCCTCACACCCCTGGCTAAGATCCCTGAACAAAACGATGGCTCAATTTGTACCCTAGCTAAATAAATATGACTAAAGAAGGAGAAAAGAATATTAAATCTCCTAAAAACACTGGGAGTTAATAAAATGAACTATATCTAGCCCTCTCTAACTGAAAACATGATAATCGCTATTTTTATCAAGTAAAACTTAATGTATGGAAACAAGTTTGCAAGAAATAAGATTAATCATTTTAAAACATAGCAATATCACCTAATCATGGCATCATTAAATGGAAATTATAGGCAAACAGAACTTATTTATTGTTCGAAACAGCTGTTGTTGCCACCAAATTTTAAATTAGTGAAAACTAAGTTTTAATTTATACCTTTAAATGTGTTTTGCAAGCTATGCAATGCAAGTAAACGCAGATTTGGTATGAATGGCATTTCCTGCTTTAGGTATTTAACACAAAAAATCGAATTGCAGTGTACAAGAGCAGAGAATATTTCAACATCTGCGAATACCTGAGACAATTACAACTGAAGAAGCTTTTGATGGCAGTAGCAAGTATACTCTGTATAAAATAACTTACACAGCACCAGAGCCACAAGTGCAACCCAAAAGAAGATTTAAATCACCATTTACAAAAACTGTGGAAAACCCTCAACCTGATCCAAGTTCTGAAAAATTAAAAGATTATCAGGTGATTTTTTCCAATGACAGCTACTTCTAATGACGGTAATTTTCTTTGTTGTATTTGTCATTTGCTAGCTCAAAAGTGGGTTTTCTAACCACCTTAAAGCAGTCGAGCATGTCAATTTTTGGAGAGTTGCCTTTTTTCTGATTTAAATGTTTAGGATTATTGGCAGGAAAACATTTTACCTATTTTTAATAATTTCAAAATCACATAGGTTGTTGGTAAGCCCACTCCAAGCATGTAACATGTATGCTAGTAAATTGACCATATTTCACAGGTATTATAAAAACTAATTGAGGACAGAGTGTAAAGTGGTAAAAAAACAAAAATATAACAGCTTTGTTTCTTGACAAAGGTTTGTCGGCGGTTCCGGGAGTTTTTGACACTTCAAGATAGGTTGAACGAGAACAACCATATTCGAAAGTTGATCCAAGGGGTGCGTGGTCCATCACGCATGTTTCCCATGCCAATTGGCAACATGGACAAAGAATACATAGAAAAACGACGCTTGTTTCTGCAAGCTTATCTACGAGAAGTAAGTTACAAATCAGGTTTAAACGTAATATGCAGGACAATTTCGCCATGATTCTATTTGAATAAGGAGCTGATGATGCCGAATGAGGAGAAAAATATATTACTTATACTTCTTCCAACTATTTCTGTCTTTATTTAAGACCGTTTCTCTCCAATTTCGAGATTACTGGTAGAGGTTTGGATAATAGATATTGCCAACTAAAAAAATTCTTGATATCGCAATTAATGTTGACCATCTGCCCAAATTTCAGTTGGAACAAACCTTCAAGTATAAAAGTAAGGTCACTGTTGGGATCTTACAATTGCGTCTTTTGTATCCAGTTGTGCTCGTACAGTCTTGTCAGTCAGTGTTCGGAGATGAAAGAATTTCTCGCTTACAGCTCTGACCCTCGTCTCGCGTACGTCCGGCGACCTTCAGACCTGATACCAAGGTAAAAACGGGTCATCTCAACGATTTTTACGTGACTTGTTGTTTTGCAAGCACTATTCACCGTCATACCTGGTAATACTTGACTTGATGGAAAAACAATTGTAGTAAATAGTCGCGGCAGCCCTGAGCCCTGGAAACGTCACCTCGGTTGGGAAACACTGGTTTACACTATAAAACCTTGGTCATTTTAGCCGGCCGTTAGTCCAGTGTTAGCGCTAGTTGCGTTTGCTATATTTTAGCATGTTGAACTGCCAAGTTAGCATTGGCAAACTATCACACTAGTAAAATACCCAACGTACATATGCCACTTGCACCAGTGGCGCAAATCCATTGAAAATATTGGGGGGAATTTTGTTCTTGAGTAATTTTTTTGCAAATGACGTCATATTGAAAGTTATGACGTCACAATATAGATTTTTATGTCACAAAAAATGGGTTATATTCGACTGAGACGGTCTTAAAACGCCGTTAAAACTGTTTGCGATCGCCTAACGGTTGCAAAAGCATTTCAAAAGTGCTAAAATTGTTTTAATGCCACAGTGAACCACCAAAAATATTTGAGGGGGCATATCTCCCCCTAACGGATTTGCGCCCGTGACTTGCACTAGTGATTCTCCACCTGGGCGTTTGCGGCTCCCAATGACCGTTTAACAGAAAATCTTATTGTTATCGTTGTATTGACGGAAATTACTATTGCGTCCCACCAGTTAAATATAGCGGTAATATACCTACTTTGTTACATATTATGCAAAAAATTGCGCCAATACCTTCTTTATAGCGTCATATATGTTCACAGGAGAAAAACCTAATGGCGCAAATTACTGGGTGAAGTGCCGGCTTGGTTTACAAAAAACAAGTTAACACAAACAGAACAACAAAATAATATGCCATGGTTGACACTTCCGTGCTGCGCGGGGCGCGTTTGTAAACCTAGGAGTCATTCGTGGGCGTAAAACAGCCTACGTCAATTACAATTTTTCTCCGAAATTGGGCAGCAAAATGGATCGGCCGAAATGAAACGGTTGTTGAACATTAGCTTCCACACATAATTACCTTAAAAACTGGTTTTAATTTGAAACATACCTGCCAGAGAACTTGTATAGAGTGAATTTATTACAAACGTTTTTAAATCGCAGTTGTCATCATCGCATGTTTGCGATACAATGTATCACTATATACAAGTTCTCTGGCAATTAATTTTTTTGTAAAATCTACTCTTCATGTCCGTGTCTTTTGTTCTAAAACTGTTTTTTCCTTTAATCAGGTTCGACAAAATGATCAAAAACGCCGTACAGGAATTTCTCGGATCGGCGAGCCTCAAAATCTCCGACACTTTTGCATCGGATGATGATGACGACTTCTACGTTCCCACCCCCGAGTCTACGCCGCAAAGGGTGCCTATAAAACCGTCCCAGTCCCTTCCGCAGATCGCAAGTAAACCTGAAGAGGTCACGGACAACCGCAGCCAGCTTCATCACTCTGCGACCCAGGCCGGGTTTTTGCATTCACAGCAGAAATTCGGACCCGTTACCAAGTTCAAAAACATGGTTTTAGGGCGGCCAAACACGCCTGCCATATTCCAGGAGAGTTTTCGGGACTTCAGTGCTTTCTCGGGGCCCACCAATGCCAATCACGTGACGTTCGGACGCAGTTGGCGGACTCCCGAAAATCTGTTGACCAATAGGAACAGGTTTCGATTCTCGACGACCAATCGGCGCACGCAGGGCGATGGGTGTGACGTGATGGAGGCGGAGCGCGACGGTGACGCACAGTATCTTGGGGAGTACTTGATATCAGGTACGACCAGTATATGTATCATGGCACATTAATTAACACAACAGTATGTGAATAAGTACCACTTGTAAATGCGAAGGATTAGGAGCCCTTGTCCACTATGGCACTGCATCTTAGTCCCTAGGACCGTGTGGCCCAAACTGCTTTTTGTGACTAAGTTCACTCCATGGCCATAGGCGTCGATTTTTTAGCATTTTTTTTTCCTGTGGAGCGGCGAAATGATCAAATCCGAGCGGTCTGACATGTGATAAAATTACGTAACATAAGCTCGTTGGTTTGTAGCGATATTACACTCTCTGTTATCGCTAATATTATTGGTGCAAAAGCAACAATCCAGGAAATTTCTGGGGTGGCAGCATAGAATTTTCATAATAGCTGCCACCCTAGAAATTTCCAGTGGGGTGGCCGCCACACCCCTGCCATCCAGGGAATCGACGCCTATGTTCATGGCTTTAGTCATTTCAATGGTGGATGCACTAAAAATAAAACAATGAACAGTCTAATAAAGATATTTGATCAGCCTTCAACGGCATATACATTATTTCTTAGGTCAGATATTTCGACTAACTCGGGCTATTTGGAAGATCGGCCTTGGTGTCAACTCGCTTTCTTTTCTTTCCACCGCTCGCTTTGTGACCGAGTTTATCAACAAAGAAGTTCATAGCTTGACTGTTAAAGACAAGTGGATGCAATATTTAACAGTGAGTCAGAATCTCATACTTACAATGCGCATGACAAGTTGGTCTAACAAATATTGCTCATTATGGGTCCTTCCCTGAAAATGACATCTTTCATTTACACCCTGTATTTTTTTTTAGTTTAAGGTTGTTTGGTCAAAAAAGTTATTAAAAATTGCATGATAGATAGGTATCTTGGGTATCTGAAGTTATACACCGTCACTTCTGACCCCCTTGGGGTCCCAAGACAAAAAAGCCATATTTAATAATGTTAGGATAAACGTTGATTTAGTTCACTGAATAGTAACAAACCTGTATCAAACACAGACCCTGCAAGAAACGCTGTGGCCGAAAGGGGAGTGGAAAAACAATGAGTCCAGAGAAGAAGAAACATACGAATGTGTTTTCGAGGAAGCTGCAAAAAGTCTAGAGGCCACTTTACCTGATGTTATTCCTTTGCTGATTGGCCAGTCCCGGTACAGTAAAGGAGTGAAAGAATTGCTGGAATCATTTGAAAACCAAACTATTAACAGGCATTTGGTATACCATCTCCTTGATACACTTGTAAGGCTACTGTTTCCTGATTTACAGTCCATTTTGGCCTGTCGTAGTAACATTTCTATGTAGGAACTCATAGAAAACTTACGTTGCAATGCTGTGAGGTGTATTGGTTTTGATGTTTTATTTAATGTTGGTGTTCATAATTTATTCCCTAATGTGTGGTTGCCGCTGGTTTCTAAAACTAACTGTGCTTGGTCTGTGAACAAAATACTAAATGAATGCCTAGTTTTCTTAACAAGTTCCAGGCACCAAAACTATGACCGAAAAAGTTCTACATCAGGCAACATTCACTAGGTTAGTGCTGCGCAACTGCTGTGCTGTGCCGTGCTGCAGTGTTATTAAAACAAACTTTTGTAGTGAGCAAAACATTTTATTCCGGTAAATTTGAATTTTACAACAATTTGGCAATTTGCTAAACCAAACTCTTGTTAGACAACCCACTGTGCACTTACAATGTTTTTAGCATGTTACAGTTGAAATTGTAAACTTCAAAAAGGCTGGCATTATGAAAAACGAGGTAGTGGTGTGCCAGTGATAAAAAAGTTGCCAAGCACTACACTTGGTGTCTAATTGCATTGCTCTTGGCAAACGGTCAGTTTCATTGTAACTGAAGGTTAGCCAAATTCCCAATCAATACCAGCCTAACATGAAAGTGGTGCTGCTTTGAAACCCGATACAGCTTTGCACCATTTATTCAAATGGTGCATTAACTTCTCACTTATTTTCTATCGCATGTTAATAAATGGCGCCTGTACATACAATGCAAATACAAAAATACTCTTAACACTCCACAATTGGTTGCAAAATCAATGCAGCCGATCTAGGCCTTTTTGCACAAGTCTTTAAGCCCCAATGTTGCTTCTTCCATTCCGCAGCTTGGCTTGACATTTTTGTTGATGTATTCATATGTTGACCATCATTCCTCAACTTTGCAGTCGTCTACAGTTTTGTTGGATGGATAGTAAACTTCGAACGAGTAGTCTCCGCATGCAAATGAACCCTGTGATGTGTGAATGGTGTCTTTGTTTATTTCACTGCCTTTCCTTAGCAACCTAATAGCAAAAAAAGCTGCCAGAACACTAGAATGAAATGTAATCATTTTAATGTTTCCTTACATCATCATTTGTCTAAATGTCTACTTGATCAAATGGTTACATTTTGTTTGTGTGTTGTGGCAGTTCTTTGTGCTATCCAGTACATTCTTAAGACTTTCCTTATCAGATGTCATTTTTAAACAAATAAAGAGGTATTAAATGAGTGTGGTTTCAGTAAGAACAAAAACCCAAACAGGATTTAGCTCAAATCATTGCCTGTGTTAATGGTAGAAACGTTTCTGCATTGTATAGTTGTTGAACTATTGCTAGTGGTGTATCAAAAAGTCACCTGGGATGTTATTTGGTGAGGAACTTAGGATTTACAATATGTTGACTTTTTTACTTACCGGGTTAATACAGAGACAGTCAACTTGATTAACTTGGTAAGGCTCAGCCAGTTGGTCGGCAAACACAACGAGATCAGGAACAGGATAAAGTCGCAGTGCATGGTCATGGGACCAGTAAACAGGACTGACAGCCAATGGCAGTGGTGATAGGTTGCCTTGGGCTAGGATGCTTTTCACAAACTATAATGCAGAAAACTGTGAATCAGTAATTGTCAAACTTTGGACCCTAGATTACAGTATGTCGATGGTTCCCAACCTTTTTCAGCTCGTGGCCCACTTTTAACGACTATATGTTTAGGAAGACCACTACGGGATATATATTGTGAAAAATGACAATAAATTAAGAATTAAGATAACAATGGATTATATAGAAAGGGGGAACCAAACTGAGATTTCTTTTTTTGGACAAGTCTCTTTTATGTCCATGACTTTTACAGCAACGAACTTTGCTCAGATAAAGTTGCATTCACACATATTGAAGCTGACTATCCGTATGATAGCATTTTGAAGTACCTTATGGCCATTAAATCAAACTTTTTTAGATCAAAACTTATGTCACTTTGATTCATTTGCCTAACTTAATCCAATCAGCACAGAATAATTGAAAGCTGAAGTTGGAATTTATAATAAAATGAAAAAATGACAGAATCATCATTTCTTGACAATCAACATGTGTGTGCTAGAAAGCATTTCAGCATCAACTTGTATTTGTGAATTTTGACACTACAAAATTGACTTATTGTGGACCTCTGTGTACATTTCATGGTCCCCAAGTAGCCCGGCAACGCATTATCATTTTATTTCAAATTTCTACTTTCACCCTCGTCGTACCGACTTGCTGGTTGTCAGTTCATGTAGTGATTGTTATGTGTGTTTTACCTGAGTAGGAATGTTGGATGTTGGACATCTCAACGAGTTTCTGCACATTTTCTTAACAATGTCTTCTCTAAATATCACAATCTCTTGTGTGCAATACTGGATCCTTGCAAAGGACAAAAGATGTTAGTATATTGAAAATTGCAGAACTCAACTTTGGAATATTACCTGCATGGGTTTGATGAGAAAATGGCATTGGGCACTTTTCTCACAAAATCTTCTGTGACAATGGAAGGAAGAGCTGGCCTTGGTAAAATTTTACCAAACCCAACATCACTTGAAGAGGGAACAAATATCAATTTTGTCCTGAAAGCATATACAGCACAGTTTTAAAGCGATATGCAAAGAAAAAAAGTAAATTGATGCATTGCTGATTATAAACAAGATAATCTAAAACTGTAACAACTCTTTCTTGACCAAAAAGTTTAAATAAACTGCCAATAGACAAAAAACACAGAAAACTAACATGGGAAAAACAATATGGAAGAGGACACTTAGTTACAAGATGTCAATTTCTTACAGTCTATGAATGTTTGGAAATCTCAAAATCATCCTAGAGAGGTTAGCAAGTCCCTCTTTTACATCGCCTGAATGGGAAAGTCCATATGGTTTCGAACAAAATGTGCCACACAAGACAATGCAGGTGGGTGGATTTTCTTGGTAACCTATGAACAGAGTCTCCAGTTTCTGCAGCACTTTTTCCTTCAAAAAACACATTTAGATTTGAAGATTCTTGTGTTTGTATAGATCAGTTGATGGAATAAGTGATCCAACCACCTGATCCAACCAGACATCTGACAGAAAAATGAAAGCTGCATCTTCGTTTTTCTGCTCCAGCTCTTGTAACTTGGTTGAAGCTTTTGCACACAAAGCAGAGGGGCCTCCAAAAAAATTTGTGTTTCCATAGTAGGCCCTATAAATATCACAACAAATTTAATCAATAAATCAAATTTAATTAAATCAAATTCATTACTGCAAAAATATTAGGTGCATGTAACCACAATTCCAAATTCCAATTTGAATCAGATTAATACCTGTACATGACAATTAGTTTTGTGGCTAATGGGTAAATCATAACATTTCATACCTGGTAGTTTTCGCAGCTTCAAGTGGAGGAAAGCCAAATGCTGTTACATGAAACACTTCATCCTCGTACCAACCCTCGGCTAACACAAAGCTATTCTCAGTGAATAGGCCTGTGTGGAATTTCTAAAAAAATTCATTAAAAAACATTAAGAACATTACAAAAATCTGTTATATTTTTCTGTAGACCCATACCGCTTCGGATAAATTAAGTTCAACCGCTCCAGTCAGATCTTCCAGAAAATATTTTCTCTGTGACAAAAAAGGTTGATCACAACATACATGACCTAATGTATGCAATGCTGGCATGCGTTACTAACCTCCTTAAGCTGTGTAATCATTCCCAAGACAATTATCTCTTTTAACTTCGCAGTGCATCCTAGGAGATACTCTACATTCCGCAGTTGAAACTTTTTTGCATTTACTTCATCAAGCCCTGTAGCAAAGTAACAACAATACCCACTAGTTGGAAAATGATAAGCAAAGAAAGTAAGTAATAAAGAGCAGCAAAAGTGCAATTGTCTTGCCCCAATTTTCTTCATGCAGCAAAATAAACTTAACTCAACTCAAAAAGGACAACTTTAAGATTAATATAACAAATTTTGCATGTGAGTTTCAAAATGCAGGCAATACTCTATTATCTGGAACAATTACATTGTTGCTAAAAGCATATAACATGACTTATGATCAACTGGATATACGAACATTATGCTTAGTATTTAACAGTGTGTACACAATAGTAAAAATATAAAAAAATACATTTGTTTAGGGATTGTACACTTCAAAGTTTACTAACCAGGTATTGGAGGTGTAAAAAGTTTATGCCTCGATGTGCGTTGGTACAGTACTTTGTATCTTTCCCTGAACAGCTCTGCTTTATCATCTGCTGAACCAAGCAGTTTGGGAGGAGGGAGTCCCAGCTCATCAGCCCTGGCAAAAAATCTGTTTGTTAGATAACTCGGCATGGAATTGGAAAAGGTAATCAGATTTGAATGCATACTTAATAAACTTCTTTCTCTCAGAGTTGTAAACAAATCGAGGGGCACCAAAGGCATCAATCACAGACAAGACCTGATCACTGTAAAAGCATTAAATAACAAAGATAAAAAAATTACATTAATTGGTTTATTACAAAAATGTTTGATCACCTTTCTTCATCACCAGTGTCACATTCCTTCACTGCCTCCTCAACAGTATCGGCATCAATAACATTGCTAGTCACTATAAAACAGAAAAAACTGGCCAATGTTTTAGTTGTTAAAAATAAAGCCTAGACCAGTGGTTCCCAACCAGAGAGGAATTTCATGAGTTAAGGGGAGGAATTTTCACTTGACAGTGAAGTTGTTCATGGTCAGTGACTATTTCTTTTCATGCAGATCAGTGGCATGAACCTTTTGTTACTACGTGTAAACTTTTTATGTCTGGAAGGGGGGGAACGGAAGTTCCAAAATAAGCAAAGGGGGAATGCATCAAAAGGGTTGGGAACCACTGGTCTAGGCATTAGTTATTGCACTTCATCTTACATGTTTGTTTTTGTATGGCCTCCAAAATTCGATCAATCCAATCCTCCCGCTCCACCTCATTAACAGGCCCCAAAATTTCAGTAAGATAACCGCTGGCATCACTTAACACAACAAAATCATTATGCTAACAATATACTCATGTCGTTGTACAAGCGCCGAGGATAACTGCTCACGTTTTTCTAAACAGGCTAGATTTTCCTTACCTCCTTAACGTGTACCCATGCATTTTGAATGCTGTGGTTATGGTGGATTTAACGCGCTGCGCTGATGATGCCATTCCTCTCGATGTTGATTACAGAAGTAGAAATTTAACAAAACAATCAACAAGAAAGTAGAAAATCCTACCAGGCTACCACAAAGACTTGGTAGTCACAAGTACTCACAACTTAGGGGATTTTCCAATTTTCCCGCGAAATGTTCATGCTTGAGCAGGTCGATGATGACAGGCATCTACGATGTAACGAGCGGCCACGTATTGTTTGCAATAATTGCAAATAAGATAACGTCTTTAAAATGTGGTTATTTGTATCTGTTACCAGAAAATTAGTTATTGGGAGTCTATAGAGTCTATAAATAAACATTTTATTGCAAGTGGTACATTGGATACGCGCAAGCTCGTTTGTGTTTGCAGACAATTTTGTCACGAGTTTGCAGTGATGTGGAATGTGGATCTGTATGCAACCAAAGCTTAAAGCTTAAAAGTTAGTTGCGAGTTGATCTGGTGGATTTAGACATCTACTCTTTGCCATGGCTGTTGTGGGGACCAGCTTATCTTCTCTCAAAGGAATAAATGCTGATAAATTTAAAAGGTTTGTGTTTATTTATATTGTATTTTATTGAGAAATTTTGAAGACAATGAATAACTGTTTACAGATATGAAGAACTTGCAAAAAGGTTTAATGAAAAGTATGGAAAAGCTCCTCAATTTATTTGTTGTGCTCCAGGACGGGTATGGATATTTCTAATTTAATACCAAATATGTTTGCCTATGTACAATTATCCCTCATGCGATTGCAGGTCTGCCATCTTTTACACCTTCGCCTAATTTGCACTGCATGGATTAAAAAACTATTACATCAATTTACATTTGTCTGCTTTATTAACAGGTAAACCTGATTGGTGAGCACATTGATTATTGTGGCTATTCTGTATTACCAATGGCTGTTAGTCAAGACATCAGTATGGCTGTTGCAACAACAGATGATGGATCACTAAATTTTTCCAACATGGAGGGCAACTTCAAGTAAGTTGTGTTTTTCTGTCAAAAATTGTGAAGATAAACTGAAGAAATCCAGTAGTATATGTTATTGTTGATTCACAGAGACTACATCAGCTGCACAAAAACATTTAACATTGACAGCTCCAAACCAGAATGGTTCCATTACATACTTTGTGGATTTAAAGGAGTCTGTGAATTTGCTTCTCTTGATGCTCCCGTTGGTAAGTATTTCCCACAGAAGAAATTTGGCATCAAAACCATCAGTCAAGTATGGGATATTAACAATTTTTAACATATATTCAGGAATGCAAGTTATGGTTCATGGGACAGTTCCAAAAGCTGCTGGCATGTCAAGCTCTAGTGCACTGGTGTGTGCTTCGGGAGTGGCAACAGCTTTTTCCAACAACTGTCAAATTTCACGGGTAAATTTTGATATAAGCCACACAAAGCTTCTGATGTTGTTATGAAGGTCAATTGTTTTTCAGCATGAAATGGCTGACATCTGTGCCAAGTGTGAAAGATATATCGGCACACAAGGTGGAGGAATGGACCAGTCGATTTCTTTTCTTGCTGAGAAAGGAACTGTAAGTTTATGCCACTTGTAAAATAACAGAACTGTATTACAGGCATCAGCAACCCCTGGCATGCATCTACATGCATATAAGTATATAGTTAACATTCAGACACAATTTGAAACTTGCCCGTTTTGTTTGAAAGGTTGCCAACATCTTGGATATCACAACACATATTTGGCAAATTTTTGTTCTAGTCTAATAACAAATTATCAAAAACCCAATGCAGTATAAAGATGAATGAGTGTGAATAAGTTTTGTTGTTGCTAATAACCTGTCTTATTTGAATCAACAGGCCAAATTGATTTCATTCAATCCGTTAAAAGCCGAAGACGTGATTCTTCCTGATGGTGCAGTTTTTGTCATTACCAACAGCTGTGTGAAGATGGAAAAGGCTGCCACTGCCCATTTTAATATCAGGGTGGCGGAGTGTAAAATTGCAGCTCAGGTATGGAATAAACTTTTGTTATCTTAATCATAGCACATTAATTAACTGTTGTCTCAGCATTTGAAGAGAATTTGGTGGAACATCAATCAAAATGTTACTGGCATCATTAAAATGATGGTCAGTTGGAAAAAAGTTGTAATATTGGCCAATCCAAATGTTACTGGTACTTTCCTGATTGGTGCAAATCCTGTTCTTATTTTAAGTCAAAAGCTTAGTGGCTGTGTTAAATTTTTATCCAACACACTTTCATTGACAGATTTTGGCCAAGCACAAATCCCTTGACAGAACTGGTATAAAAAAATTCCTCGATGTACAAAATGCTTTGAAAGCATCATTTAGTGAAATGCTGTCCCTGGTGGAAGAGGTTTTTCACACTGAACCTTACAAACGAGAGGAAATTTGTAAGCTACTTGAAATTACTGATGATGTTCTGAAAACTTTGCTGCTGAGTCAAAACACACAAAATGGTCAGTACCTCGATGGCAGTAAATGCAAATTAAATGTTTTAGTTGGTCAACAACAGCAATTTAAGTTGTAGTTTTCTCTTATTATGATCTAGTTGGTTTTTGGTTTGTTTCATTTTGATGCTAGGTGGACTGAACAACACTAAACTGCGTTATGCCCATAAAGAGTCCATCAAGATGCCTGCCTCGTTGAAGTTCTGTAGAATAACTTTTTATCTGATTTTATCTAATAACGTAAATTTTGGTCAACTCAAGTGACTTAGACAGATTTGGAACCCACAACCTTATGATCACAAGCATAGGCGTTGATTTTTTAGCAAATTTTTTTTTGTATGGGGTGGCAAAATGATCAAATCCAAG